>JAVIWB010006627.1:0-11729 GCA_031893035.1 Dermolepida albohirtum
GGCAACAAAAACTTGTTATTTAGCAACTGCATAATACACCTTGCATTATTAAACTGGATTGTTCAAAGTACCTGTCAATACTTTATAAATTTTGTTTAATTTGTGAGAATAAAGTAAAAAAACTAAATTTTTTAGAGACAAAATGTCATACTAATTTATATTTATTCGAATTTTGAGAAATTTGTATTAATTTTGCATTCATTGTTACTAAAGTCTAATATTTCAAGATATATGTATTGTGCATTCCAAACATAATTGGTGTGGACTGAGTATAAGGATCTCGTTCGAAAACAATTTAATTGTATATAGTTTAATTTTATACTTTTATCAACTTTCACAAACAAATCGACCTTTGAGTTTAAAATGTTTATACAAAACGAGGTAAGATTATATCTGAGAAATACTAGTAGTTATAATATAATTCATTGAAATTTATAGAAGTCAGCTTCAAAATGGCATTGTTCTATTTTTGGATGCTCTCCAGCAATACTCTTTCATAAACTTCTAAATCCAGAAGAAGACGTGGACCGCTTCAAAGAATTGGGTTTTATAAACAGGTTGTTTATTTACATTGGATGATTTTCCTCAAACAATATTGAATAGAAGAAACTGCTCTACACATTTTCCAATGTTGATGTTAAGCATCATGAACTTATCTCTCGTGCTATATTATCATTATATCTTCCAGGTGTGTATTTGTATAACTTAATATCATATGTCCAAAAAGATTGTAAGTAAAATTTGCTTTCGATAAAAACATATCTGTTTGCCCAACAAATAATTGGTTTTCTCTATGGTTATTGATGAATGTATGCAATCAGACACCATACTTAAAGTATATCATCTATTTTGAAAGTCTGTAGTATAAGTTCATAACATAGGGATACTTCAAGTTTAAGTATAAATCTTGTATAATATTATGGACTCATATTTCAACCATCTACCTATTGTTAATATATACAGATACTGATAAATGCCACTTTGATGCTTATTGGCATGACCAATATAACATATCGTAAGTAATTTAATTTTGATTACAGTAAAACTTGAAATCATAGAGAGTCTTTTACACACGTAGAATGGCAAACATAAATTGATTGGTATTTTACGATAACTTATAAAATTTAATTTCATTTGTATCTTACTCAGATACAGTGTCAAATTTCCAAAGACAACAACTTTGTTAATTTTTGAATGCTTGTTATATGCTGAAATATTAAGAGAAATTGATGAGGTAAATTTCAGTTCAATTGTTTAAGATTGGCTAGTGGACTATCCTTTAGGAAAATCATCTCCTTTAGATGAATTTTAGGAATTATCATATAGTTCGATATCCTCAAATGGCTAGCCAAGGGGGATTATTATTACTACTATAAAATTATGTATTCATGGAGAAAATATAAATCTACAAATGTTATAAGGTAAATGCTTTAAAATATGTATATATTTACATAACTAACATTGTATATTTCAATATATTACTAAATATATATATATATATCAATATTTCTTTATTTACAGTTGGTGTAGTTGGACAACTATTGCAATAAAATTTATTTCATTTAGCAAAAGAGTAATAAGTGTTGAAGAATGTAAGTCTTATAATAATATCAAAAGGATATTATTACTATATGTATTCTTACTGGTTTCACACAATATTGGCATATATCAATTAAAAAAAACTGAAGGAGTTACTTTGTCCTGTCTTTGAGAAAAGTGAGTGTTTTGATAGTTTGTTTCTTTCTTGGTTATTTATAGTGCATATTTATCTTTTCACAGTTATTCTACCCATGCATATTCCTAAGAATATATCACATGAAGTTCAGAAATATAATTTAAAAATGAAACAAAAAGAAAGTATTACAACAAACAAATTAACATATAAGAAGCGACTGGATGAAGCTTATGAACAAAGTAGTTTTGAAATATCTCGCACCTAGAGTATTAGAGTTTGTAGAATTTTTAGAAAAAATTTTTAACATTCTTTGACTAGGTACCGGATATTTCGCATATTTTATCCAGAATGAATAAAATGATTCATTGGATAATAAAGTAAACGGTAGACTACACAAGATTATTGTTACACATAAATGAAATAAAGGTTCCTCGTTCGATTTTACGAGGTTTTTTTTTTGATATCTCCTTTGTAATCGTAATGTATCGTTCGCTGTGCCTTTTCGTCCAGCACATTAGAAACATATCGCTAGCTTCATATTTAATTTTTGCGCCATCGTAAATTAAATCAGGATATCTACTTGTTAACTTACTTCCTTGGTCGGACAATGGTCGTTTTCTCGATACACCCAACTGACATTATTATTGTATATATATATCATGTTGCAAAATAAATGCGCGCCGTTCTTAATATATGTAATATCGTAGACGAAATTGTGGACACTGTAGAACGGGAGGGAGAAGTTGACCTGGTACACTAGTGGAGCGCACCTGGAAATTGGTATGTTTAATCATCCGTAATGATCGAATGCAAGAAAAGGCCATTATATTTCACAAGCAACACGTAAGATTTAAAAAATAATTGTAACTGAAGATTAGAAATTATAGTAGTTTTAGGATTTTATGTATCTATAGAATATATTTCTGTTATTTTTACTTTACATTGTACTTGTTTACCATAAAAGGGTATTTGTATATAATATGTGTATACAGTTGTGTATTTACGCTATTAAAATATAAATTAAAATTATAAATTTATTATTTATTATATAACACAGAGGTACTTACAGTTTAATGGATTTCGTAGTATTAGAAGTGTAGTTTACCAAGTTGAATTTATTGTGTTTATATTAAATTTGCACTTGATTCTTTACTATTCTAGAATTACGAAATCCTTAATAAAATTTGTTAGTAAAGGAATTGTTTAAGTTTCCCGCGCTGATAGTACAAATGGATGGCGCTATCACAAGTATATGATTTCTTTCCTCAGGTTGGTAATCTATTTAATTTTATCTATGTTGAGGTTGGGTATGCAAATTTGGTGTGAATTACAAAATTTTAAATGTATTAGAGTTCTTCAATTAATATGCCTAATTAGTGACTAACAGAGAAACTGGAAACGTAGTTTCCTTAATGAAATGTTTATTGTCGAGACTGCAAATATTCATGTAGTATATTGGATAGTATTGGTTAACCGGTTATTCTAACCTAAAATTTAAACGCTAAATTATTCATTGATCATCTTTAAAATGGAACCAGAAGAAATATTATCTGAAGAGCAATTATTAAAAAAACATCGACAAGAACGAAAAGAATTGCAAGCAAAAATTCAGTCATTGAAGAAAGCAGCCCCTAAAGGAGATAAACGAAAAAAGAAAGAAATAGCAGATACAATAGCACAATTAGAAAAAGATTTAGATGACAAACAAAATCAAGAATTAAATTTGGTTACTAGGAGTTCTAACAATTGTACAGAAGTAGAGCAAACAAATGACAATATGGAAGTGGATGAGGAACAAACTGAAATAACTGCAAAAGTGACAAGAGCGCAAAGGAGAAGAAATAAGAAACAAGATGAAGATAAGGAACGGGAGAAAAGAATATTAGAACAAGAAGAAGCAAATAAGCAAGGCCCAAGAGTATTAGAATCAACAGCTATAAAAGAGATTTTAAAAAGTAACCGTATGGAAATTTTTAATATTCCTGCAGATGGAAATTGCTTATATTGTGCAGTAAATCATCAATTAGAAATGACAGGGCGAGAAACACCAACTGTATCAAAATTAAGAAAAATGACTGCTGAGTTTATGAGGCAGCATAAAGAAGACTTTTTACCATTTATGTATAATGATTCTGAAGAAGCCGTAGATGATAAACAATTTGAAAATTATTGTAAGGATGTTGCAAACACAAAACTTTGGGGTGGACAATTAGAATTAAAGGCACTATCAAATGTTTTAAAATGCCCTATTAAAGTTATTCAAGCATCTGGTCCACAAACAGTGCAAGGAGAAAATTTTGAAGGACCACCATTAGTTTTGACTTACCACAGATATTTATATAGATTAGGAGAACATTACAATTCTACTATACAAAATAACACTGACGATACTCAAAGTTAATACCTTCTAGGTTAGTAAATTAATTTGGAATGTTAGGACATTTATCAATTAATTGTATTGTGCTTAAAATACATGATTTATTATAGTTAGATTTATTTTTTGTTTCCTGCAAGTATTCTAATATTTAGTTATACTAAACAAAATTCAGACAGACAATCATGTTCAAATTGGTTTCTAACATTTGTATTTATTACTTGAAACTTATTACAGAAAAAACAGCAATTTTTTGATACAAAAATTTTGGTAAAATATTTTTGCAGAAAGCAACACTGAAGTTAATGTAAATTAACTAGTAAATTATTTGGGACTTGAATAATATGTGTTCGCGCATTATACTAGAAATATTTTAAACTTACACAGTATTGAGCATTTATAAAACATGATCTTAGAAAAGTTTCAGCAAATTCAAAGAAACTTTTATTTAATTAGTATTAAAATAATGGATACCATTAAAAAATATATTTATATCTATGAGAAAACTATAAATGTGTAGAAATTCTTGTAGTGAGAAAACTGGGTTTATTAAAGCGCCCAAATAGGTATTTAAACTTGACATTCAAACAATTGTTTTTATCACAATTATCATTGATTACTTTTCACCAATAAGATATCGCATGCTGCGATCATATGTTACACTTGTCTTACAAACGATATATTTTATTTTTGTCCTTTTCTAATATTAATTTTGAAAAATATTATATGTTCTTTTGTAATACGTAAATCGAGCACACAAAAACTTACATGGATGCCACTCAATGCCATAAAATTTACCCGAATTCTTTCAATAGAAATTAATGAAACATCAAACAAATGGAAAAGTAAGGTTATTAAGTTTTGTTGCTGACGTTGACAACAATAATCATAGCAATAACCAACAAAATATTTAGAATGAAACGGTAATATAAAAAAAATTAAATGTAATGTCTGAAATTATTGAAAAATTACGGCGTCTGGATGCATATCCAAAAACACCCGAAGACTTCAATATTAAAACATTTGGTGGTGCTGCCAGTAATGTAGCTTCTTATGAGGTCTATACAAATATTTTTTTGATTTTCTTTTTAGTCACAATTATTAGTGTCGTCATAATGTCACTGTTATTTTGGATAGAATTAATGGATTATTTAACACCAAACGTAACTGAAGAATTATTTGTTGATACATCTCGTAGTCCAAATATTAAAATTAATTTGGATATTATAGTCTCGGCAGTGTCTTGTGATTGTAATTTACATTAATATAAAATAAAAATGTTTTGCATAAATAAATTTTATAATAGTTTTAGCTCTTGATGCAATGGACTCATCAGGGGAACAACATCTGCAAATTGATCACAATATTTACAAACGTAGGTTAGATTTAAATGGAAATCCAATAGAGGAGCCAAAAAAAGAAGATATAACTGTTAAAAGTAAAAATGAGGTAATAATAATTAAGTTTATATGTTACTTATCTAATTAAAGTTTCATAGACTGCTGTTACAAACAAAACTGAATGTGGTAGTTGTTATGGAGCAGCATTAGATCCAAATCGGTTTGTAATTTCTTACAAAACTATATAATATGAATTATAATTCTCTTTTTTGTAGTTGTTGTAACACTTGTGAAGAAGTTCGGGAAGCATATAGAGAAAGACAATGGGCTTTCCCCACAAACCCGGAAAATATATCACAATGCCGTGATGAACATTTCAGTGAAAAACTTCAAGCTGCATTTAAAGAAGGATGTCAAATATACGGTTCACTAACTGTGAATAGAGTTAGTGGTAGTTTTCATATTGCTCCCGGAAAAAGTTTTACTATTAATCATGTTCATGTGCATGATGTGCAACCATTTCCTTCAACTGCATTTAATACTACACATAAAATTAGGCATCTTTCTTTTGGTGCCAGTATTGACAGTGAAACACATAATCCTTTAAAAAATACTGTTGGTGTTGCAAATGAAGGTAAGTCTTGTCAAATATATCTAATAAAGTTTGAGATTTTCTTATTTTATGTGTCCATTATTATGTAGCATTTTATTCTTAAATTTAACTGTGGAATGTTAAAAACTTTTTTATATATTTTTATTCAAAATTTTATTAAAACAAACTGATACAGTGTATTATAAATAAATACAACTATGTAGTTACACCATATCATAATCTACAGTAATATAAAGATCACATTTTATTGATTATCCAAGAAAAATGAATTTTGTAAAAATGCTAAGCTTATAAAAAATTCAGTTTTAGCAACGTAATCCAGATCCAATGGCCAAAAATGTGCCAAATGATCCACCACCTTGTAACATCACTTTTCCAACAGTATTTACCAGTTCTTTTCCTCTTAAGCCAGATCTAGAAGAATCGTACATTGTAGAAATTATTTCAAACATTAATATTAAGTCTTACCTTAATGCTGAGAAACCTCCAAATAAAGCCCCACTAGCCATACCAACACAAAATCCCAGGAAGAAACCCATTTTCATTTTATCAAAACAACTTGGGCCTTGTTGATGATATACTCCACTGGGAACAGCAGGCATCTTATATCTTCTAAAACATAACCTCAAACAATTTTATAACATGTTGATAAAATTGATTATAATGTATCTTTACCAAATAATTTAATATTGCCTAAAATGTCACTTAAAAATTTGTATTGCTTTAAGTATAATAGTTTCTTTTTAAAGAGCGTAAATTTCGTGTATATACATTTAGAAACAGGCCATTATATGCTTTTGAGCTGTCACGTTGGCTGGCGCGTTATTTAAAATTCTACAATTTAAACTATATTTTGTACAAAACTATAGTTATACAAAAGGCGGTAATATAAGTATATTTTGAGATTTCACGCACTTATTTGGAATATATTTAAAATTTGAAAGCAAGTTCTTAATTGTTACCATTAATTTTTTTTTGTTTTATAGGTTCTACTATGTTTCAATATCATATAAAAATTGTACCAACTGCATACGTAAACAAAGACAAGACAATTATTCACAGCAATCAATTTTCGGTAACAAAACATAAAAAGGTAATCTCAATTATCACGGGTGAATCTGGTATGCCTGGAGCTTTTTTCCAGTACGAGCTCTCTCCATTAATGGTCAAGTATACTGAAAGGGAGCGGTCATTGGGTCATTTTTTGACAAATGTGTGTGCTATAATTGGTGGTGTTTATACAGTGGCCGGCCTTATAGATTCTTTTCTGTATCACTCTGTTAAACTTATCAAAAAGAAAATAGAATTAGGTAAACTACAATGACTTCCATCTGTTGTCCACTTTGAAAATCTTTTTATTGGATTTTATTTGATACCTTTTGTATTAAGTTATTATCGTGATTGTTTACGAAATTTTTGAAAAAAAAAATCAGTATTGAAATAAAAAAGAAAATTTTTAAGATAGTTATGGATTTTTTCTGTTTTACCCTCATACCATGAAGTAACCATGTCTTCCTCGCGCGTTAATCGTTTATCACAAACATAATTTTCTGACTAAAGTTGACGACTCAGAGATGGCAGAGGAGATGTAGATGACAAATGCTTAACACCAATCAATTAAAAGGACGATCGAAGAAAATGTTGAAACGTACAGGGAGTAATAAAAATTTCCTATGAGTCATAGAAATATTTTATTGTATTTTGATTTAAAAACTTGGTCCGCGAAAATTCAATTTAAAATTTGTTCCACATCGATTGACGAACGAGTAACAGTTGATCAAAAAGAATTCTTGCATCAATTAAAATCCGGGATATATGAAATAAATTGCCGAGATTGTGACAAAAAATATGTAGATAGACGAAACGCTCATTAGGAACCCGGTATAAAGAATATATCCCGCACATCGTGTTTAATCGACCTGAGAAATCCGGTTTCGCAAAACATGTATTAGAAAGTAATCATAGCATAACCGTGGATTTTCTATATTTAATATAAACAATTATTGCGAATTAGACATTTACGAGAGCATCTTTATTGTGAAAAATAAAAACTATGTGTTCAATGCTGGTCCACTACCATATTTTGGCCTCTACGAGTTCCTGGAAGATACGACTGTTAAGAAAAAAGTCCGGAAGTGAATATTATTAGTATTAGTTTTAAGACTAAAAAGTATGGACTTGTGTACGCCACTGTGTTTGGTTTTCCTGTGAGTGCATTAACACGGATCTAGGTGCGACACACTGTGATTAATAATCTGCTGATGATGATAACTTATTTGTCGAAATACGTATATAGAGTACGAATAGTGATTAATTCAGTCAACCAGTCTCCAACAAAATTTACCTTCGATGAACAATTAAATCGAGCATTGCAAAGACATAATTAGAGAAGTCTAAGAAGTAAATAATACTTAAAAACTATTGTAACTGGTCATGAAGTGTTGTGTTTTTGATCCAGAAACCAAACGTCAAAATGCTGAATTTGAAGTTTATGCAAGCTTGTTTTAATATCATAGCAATCCATAACCATGCCAACTGTAACAACACTTAGTATTTTAGTCACTACAATAATCTGTATTTAATAGATGTTAGTTTTATAATTTCCTTACCTTATAATTATTTCTTAATTCTGTTATAACCTAGAAACTGTATTACATATACATAGGTTCAATGTTTACACAAATTAAACTATACTCAAAACTCAAAAGAAATAACATTTAAATAATGATTTGAAGTTATCTATCTAATGATTAAACTGTCATGTCTAAAACAAAAATACATAAGTACCAAACATATTATAACAAATATCAACTTACATTACATAAACCATGAATATATTAAATCAAAATTTAATACACAAAGAATAAAGGAAAAATAAGTGTCAAACGCTATAAAATAATCTAAACAAAATAGAGAATTTGAAGCAATGTTACCTGGTTTAGCAAGATTACTATTAGTTGACTAGGAGTACATCATTTAAAACGCTTTATTTTGCATCAATAAAAATGTATTTAGAATGGCTATAATTAAAGAGGTAGAATTTCCTTTAATTTATAGTATTCTATCACAGATTTAGAATCAATTTTTAAAAATGTATATTTTAATCCAAATATTTACAAAGTTTTTAAAAATGTATTGTATGCTTGTAAAGAGGATTTAGCAGTATTTACTGCAAAATCTGCATCGCTGCCTGAAACCAACTGCAACAAGGAAATATAATTTGGCAACGTAGGATCATATTGTGCTCTTCCTAATGATTTTATGAAAAAATGCCTTTGTTTGAGTCTAAATTCTCTAGTCGTTAGTACTTCAGGGCATTTTGCAATCATTTCTAATGGTATGTTCATTACGTTCTTGAAGAACTCGTATGTGTTTAACATTTTTTCTTGACCTAAAAATAGAAAAAGTCAAGACAAATTTTTTTATTATATAGAGTCTTTTAAAATACTTTTCATGAATAGATTTGGTTTTCTTAAAAGAATATATTTTATTTGTTCTGTAGAGAATCCCATTTCTTCTTTTAACGCAAAGTTATTAAGTTTAACACTTCTTATACTATAAGTTATTAATTTAGGTTGTTTACATGCTAATTTTCTTACTTCATCACCAACTAAGTCATATTCTTTTTGAAAAAATCCTAATCTTTTATCAATTCTTTCAGTGCTATAAACAAATTTTGAGGTAATTATGTTCAATCAATATTTTTGAGAATTACCTAAACATTAGCCAAAATGGGTTGTGTTGAACTATCCTTAAAATCATGTTTTCATTAAATTTTTTGTACAACAGATAATTAATTCTAACTTTTAAATTTTCAATATCTTCTTTTAAAATAAATGGGTTTTTAGTTATAGTAGCACCAATATCATTTGGTGTTAAACCCAAATCATGAAAAAATAAAATATATTTTTTTACGTCCTTTTCAAAATCGAGTCCTATTATGAAAGACAGAACTGTAGCTTTGTTCTCTAATTTATGTAAATCCACATGTAAATGTACTAATTGTTGAAGAGTTTTTGATTTATTTACATATGCAGCAAAATTGAAAGTAGGCTTTAAATATGGGGCAACATGTGAAATATCCTCAGTACATTTTTCCAATGGTGATTTCTTTTCAAGTGGTAGATCTACAAAATCATTACTAGGCAAAGATTTTGTATCAATAATACTGTGTGTATCTGTGTTGTGTATTATATCACTTGGTAAATTTTCTGTGCTGCTATTCTTGCGTAAAAACTGGTATGTTCTCAGACACGTATTTGCTTTCCTTCTTACATTATTTAATATGACACTACCCATTTTTAATAGCGATACATTCTAAAAGCAGATTATACAATTTGAACTCGTTTAAACACAATTCCAATCTTCCTAACCTATAATAGTAAACATTTGTATTTTCATTTTAATAAACATTGCCAACTTTACTTTGTTTTGTATCCTATAAGTTCTAGAAGTGTGCCAACTTTTGAATCACAATCGTTTATTACTATAATTTGTGAATAAAAATACCTATAGAAATAAAAATAAATATTGCATTTGAATAGAGTGTATTATTTTAAATGATAGTTCTGTATACCTTTCTAAACACGATATATTAATATCTATTTGAAATGTTTGCTGAAATTCATTCAGAACATTCTAATATCCTCATTGTGAGAAATATCGAGAATATTTTTTATTTAAATTCAGTCATGCGAATTTATTAATGTCTATAATGAATTAGTTTTTTTCTTTATAAAAGTTTATATACACATTTTCAAAGACTTGTTAAATACCTTGCGGATAGATATAAGTCAATGAAAGTTTTCTATAGAAATTTTCTTACTTAAAGTAAAATTACTTTATATTTATTTACTAAGCAGCCAGTTAACGATTCAGACTACATTTTTTGATTTAGTCACGACTTAACAGAACTTTTAGATTTAGTGCATTAGGGCTACTATTCGAAGCACCTGTTGATTTCTAATTGTTTGTGTTTATTGCGTACGCATTCTATCTTATTTAGATGACGACCAAGATTAATGCAAGCCATTGAGGATTCCCAAAGAACAATTATCTTATCATAATAAAATAATGTAACTTGATTTGTCTGTATTCGTTTTAATTTTGGTTTCCCTATTGTTTAAATATGCTTGTATTCAATTACTGTGCTATGTTAAGATAGCAGTTTTGTTCAAAAATGTGGCGGTGATGTTTTAGATACTGGTAAACTACTGTGTGGATTAAATAAAGCGTCGGTCCTAACACGTTTCCATGTGGGAGCCTAATTTAGAAACGGGTATATACAAGCACCTTGACATTTTCTGTAGTACTATCTATCTATAAGGAACTATTTTAGTATGTGACTTAGAAAAGTGATTGGCTTTCATATTATAATATTATTCTTCAAGTTAAACTGCGAAGTGCCTGTCATGTGTATATTGTGAAACATTATTAATCAGCATCGCCTGATCTTCACATCCTGATTTATATTTGTTTGATGATTCACTGTGTTTATTTTATTGTTCGTCTCTCTTTCGGTTTCTTGATATATTTCTGACTCTAATGTTTGTTATAAACATTGGATACATGTTATAGTTTATTAATTCAATTCTTTTTTATAATATTTTGTGTCTCGTTGTAGTGCTATAACAATATTCATATATTTCGTAAATTCTGTAATACTACTGTGGGCAAAAAATGGTAAGACTTTGTTCATAATTTTTAAATTCTTAATTTATTATTCCA
>JAVIWB010006628.1:0-11814 GCA_031893035.1 Dermolepida albohirtum
CTCTATTATTATGCAATTTTAGGATGTATTTTGGCATTTCTAGAAGAAATAAAGATAAATAATTGTATAAACGATTCCAATTCGATTTTATTATTGTTTTGCCAAAGTTTGGAGAAGATCTTCAACTTGGGTCTTCTACCTGGTCATAACACATTTGGACTTTTTAATGTAGAACCATGGGTATGGCTGGAGAAAATAACACACAATAAAAAATATAAACATATCGTACAGTTATGTGCATTGTGTAGACAATGTGAAATTGTGCAGAAATGTAATATCAAATATAGGAAAGTTACGATTATTAATACGTCTATGTTTGATTCATAAATGTATACATATCCCATTAGAATATTTGGTAATCTTAGAGCATTTTATATTTTTTATGCCTAAATAATTATATTACAGAAAAATCAAAAAAGATTGAATTCTGTTTATAGAGAAAATTCTATTATTGGAGATGAAATTTTGTGCGAAATATTATTATCTGTGTTAAGACAATGTAGCAAAATTAATTTTAAATTAAACTCTAATAACACATCATTTCTTGATTATTCATGGTTAATGCCAGAAGTAATAAAATTAGAATATGTACCATGTGATACATTAGGAATGACAGTAAGGTATGCTTTGTCTTTATTAAAGTGTATATATTGAAAATCATATTACATTTTTTTTTTAGTTTTGCTGGTGAAAAAGCAATTATAATGAGTATCCAATCCAATAGTGTAGCATCTGAAAATGTATGTTATATTGTTTTATAATTTTTTCAGCTATTAACTTTATTGAATTCAGGGTAAAATATAAATTGGTGATATATTATATACAATAAATGGTGTCCAAATATGCTCAGCAACGAAAGGTCGTTTAAGATGTATATTTAAAAGTAATAAAGGCCGTCCTATAGTTTTGACCATCGTTAAAGCTGTTTATAGTGATACAAAACAAATCTATTTACCTATAGTCAATTTATTAAAACATGTTCGAATTGATCCAGCAGTTTTGAAGTCTAGAATTGAAGGTTATAATGAGGAAACTGTGGAAGAACATCTTTCAAGTAAAAATAATGCTAGGTATGTGTCTCGAATTCTTATTTTAATATTTACAATTTCCTTTTGTATTATGTTGTAGTTTATCGAAATCTATTTGCTAATGTTTGGATTCTCTTCTAATAGTCATTACAAATCATATAACATTTTTCTTGGCCACCTTTGAGACTGACAATGTTACACATTCATAATGAAATAATTGAATTAATTTGAATCGTTCTTGAATTCGTATGGTTCTGCTCTTCCTAGTATAATATTAAACTTTTGTTTGTTGTAGAAGAATCATAATATTCGTAACAAGTTCTATAGGTTTATCTCAATATGCTTTTGTGATTTAAACGGATCATTGGTCGAAAAATGAAATTTTCATTAGAGAGGCAATTATTAGTTAATAATTGATAATCTTTAACGTTCGAGTAGATTTTAGGAGTAAAAGATTTCTCACTTATTCTTGTTAACATTCATATTGATAGTTTGCAACTTCGTATTAAAACAGCTTCTAGTATGTTTCACAGTAAAATTAAAAGTATCTCTTTTGGAAAGCTTGGTGAACATTCTTTCTTACAAATTTCTAGGCTAAATTTAAATCAGTAATATCCATTGTTTGTACAGTTGAGTATATTGTAATCTTTTTCTTTGAGACAAAGGCTTTAACACTGGTAAATTGTCTCTATTTTCTTTATTTTGTCATTTTCGAGTTTTTCGCACCTTTTGTAAATGTAAGTTTTCGGGCATATAAAATTGGTGGGATCCCGATTAGAAAACAAATTTTAAGAAATTACTTTCAGTATTGTACTAATATATATTATACGATATGAAAACTGAAATGCCAAGAAGAGGTGTGAATTTTATAACCAGACTTGGTAGAAACACAACTATTGAAAAGTAATGATTGATTATAATCCTGATGCAATGACACTTCTTGCAGTTTTTTCGATGCTGGTATATTGACACTTCCGACTTTACTGTCAGCAACTCGACCGTTTAATGGAAGCCCTGCGAAAAAAACGCCCAGCACTGGTCAATCGACGCGGTGTTCTGTTCCATCAAGATGCATAGTTCAGAAATTTTCCTACATTTAACGTCAGATGGAAAAAGCTTCTTCTCAAACCGCAGTAACTTTATTTTTTGATTCAAAATCCGAAGAATTTTTTAGAGGAATTCATATGTTACCTGAAAGATGGCTAGCGGTAATAAATAATTACATTGACGATTGATAAATAAAAACTTTGTACAAAAATTTAATAAACAAGTTTTACAAATTTTCGGACAGGGTTTATGTTACAACCTGATATTATACGATATGAAAACTGAAATGCCAAGAAGAGGTGTGAATTTTATAACCAGACTTGGTAGAAACACAACTATTGAAAAGTAATGATTGATTATAATCCTGATGCAATGGATCAACTCGTCATGGTATATTTGACACTTCTTGCAGATTCCATTTTCACAGTCTTCTATTTTCTGATATTTTTGTTTAACGTGTCTTTAAGGCAATGAAGGGCCTATAAGACTCGTCGAACCATTTATCGTCGAATCAGCGACTTCGGCTTGCTATTCTATCGACCACATCTTGTGTTACCATTTATAGCTCAACACCGACAGCAACTTTGGAGTGGTGTAGCTTGCTAATGCAATGGTGAATCTTGATTTTGTGTAAGGATGATAACCGCGTGATGGTAGACGAAGACATAGGAAACGTCGCGATATTCAATCTTCTGTTTAAAAGCGTGTGCACCGAGAGATGAATGTTATGTATGTGGCTCTATAGCATATTTGAGTAGGTCTCAGTTGGTGTTCATCCAAGACACATGAAAAATTCAGCGTTATGTTGATGAGGTGGTGGAACCCTGTATTCTTCCATATCTTCCACAACTTAAAAACATCCACTTTTCCAGCAGGATAATGCCCATCTCCACGTAGTGAAAATTTCGTTCGAAGTGAAAGTCGGTTCGAAGAGGCTCATGTCAATATCTTGATATGATCACTGAGGTCTCCCAAGCCCTCGCTTATCGAATACGTGCCAGATATTATGGAAAGAACATTCATGAACTTAGCAAACCCCCTGCAAACACTATATGCTCTCCAGCATGCATTTCAGTTGCTTGGGACACCATACCTCACTTTCCAGTATCAAAAGTCGTCACTCTATTCACTTTTCACCTGGTGTTAGCAACGAGGAATTTATCGACTACAAACTTTAGTTATATTTAAATGGTTTTGCAATAGGATAGAAGGGTATCTTCTTGCAAAAACATTTACATATAACTAAAGTATTATTTTTTTTTGAATTATTTGTATTAACAACTTTGTTTTTTAGCGGAACTGGTCTAAAAGTTACGTACATGGGTTGGGTACATATCGGTAATAAAGGAGACGTCAAACAGATTGATAAAGCGGTTTCTAATTTCTTAGCGCCCACCATCAGTTTAACATGCGATAACGGTGCGAAGTATGGGAAAGTAAAAAAAATAATATCATTTGAATTAGGTGAATTAGGTGTCAGATGCGTTGATCCTGTTTCTTCAGAGGTAAAATTCAATGTTTTCTGTAATAAAAGTTCATGAACATTTAGTGTCAAATTGTCCTCATACGTAAACCCGTAGATCGTAGTGTGTATTTGTAATATAATAGGAAGTTTACTGAAAAATTAATGTTTATATCCCTCTAGTCATGATATAAACATTACCATCTAAGGTGGACTGGTATGTTACCATATCTTTTCATAGCAGATGTTTTTAAGGATAATTTGATCCTTCTTAGAAGGTAGTATTGACATTTAGCATTGTAAGTAATTTAACCTGTAGGTTTTTTTTGATTAACTTTGATACTGAACATACATGAATTATCAGTGATTATAGAAGCTTAAGATTACACTTGTGATTTTCCAATTTTTGTTTGAGAATGCAATTTAAAATTTGGATGTATTTTAACGTATACTGGTCAAAACAATTATTTCTAGAGAAGAATGTATCTCGACATTTACACAAAAAATGAGTAGAAAGTTGACAATCTTCTTCATTTAGAATATTTTGGATTTGCTAAATAGGTCGAATGAGGGAAACCTGGAACAATAATTTATTCAATTCTTATCGAGTAATACGAAGATGCATCACCGTTTAAAAGCTATTCATGGCTTTCTTATGGTACTGGCTGGTTTTATTCTACTTACAAAAACAGCATATGTTCTGCAGGTATTGGAGCTTATCGTAGGGCAATGGGGGATACATGATCTCTTTGATTTTTAAGAAATCATGGTTATCTTTCTGTTAATGGAAATGGTTCGGTGTTTTGTGGACAATTGCAGTGCCACTTTCGCTTTTAAGTTGACTTTAATGTGTTTTAGCGTTAAATTTTATTAATCGATAATAGGATATAAAAAATGAACTTCGTTCTTATAAAGCTTTAATTTTTATTGATCTGGATTCACACAGTTCTTTGTTTAGGACGTTTGTTTGAGGTTCTGATTTGCCTGTTACTAGGCTAGTCTTACTCCTATTAATTAATATTTTTTGAGATACTTTGTGATTTATTATGCAGCCCCATAGAAAACTATTCAGTCTATTCTCTAATAGAATTTAACAGTCCTTGACCAATATTAATGCCACCTGCAAATATAGTGTGTTTGTATTTTCTTTACTTTATTGTGCTTTCGCAGTAATACAGAGACGCAGCCTTCCTACGTTATATAGGACTTGATTAAGACAGACGATGTATGTTGTACAGCTTCTATATGGCAGATCTCACTATATCATTCAGAGTTTCTCCGCCTCACAAACTGAACTCTTTCTGTTACCTTCTCTGCTTGTGATTAGTCACTGAACACAATCAATTATTGAATGTATATACAATCAATAATTATTGAATCTATATGTCCCTATTTTATCTTACTTTTTCCAGAATTCCACTGCGTAGCTTTCGTGAAGTTTTACCCATCGAAAACGAGTTTTGTTCATTTCAGCCGTCAGCCTTGGTTTTTTAACTGAATTTTTACATTTTAGTGTCTCGTATAAGTGCTCGCGAATTGTTTGCATCGATAAATCGTGTCCTTCTTCAGGGAAAATTGTTTTGATATTTCTTTTCAATTGTTTATGGATTTTCCACTATTTTTGTCGATCAAGTTGAGTCGTAGTTATTTTTTTCGGCCACAAAGAGAGTGTCCGGTACAAGTGCATTTTCTTCGATTGAAGCAGCAATACGTTGGACTGTTTGCTTCTCTTTGTTAAATTTGTATTTGAGAGTACACGAAAGTATTTTCGTGTACGCAACAAAGTGAAAACACTATTTGTTTTTCATTGGATATCTTGTTCGATCCATTACATTTAATTGTATCACAAATAAAAGCAAATAAACTCACTAATTTGAAGCAAACAAAACTTACACAGCGTCACATAGGAACATAAGTTGAAATACTCTCGAATGCTAGATATTGAATTATTACAATGACAATTCGTAATGCTTATAAAATAATCCGCCCCACAATAGATAAGGGAATTATTGAAAGAATCAACAGAGCCATTATCGGTAATCCCATATCTATCAGAATATACTAAATAAACATTAAATAGTCTTATTTATCGGTTTGTTTCGGTTGCTTTTGAGTTACATTAGTTGAAATGAAAATTATAAATTTATCTTGGTGGCTTTAATATTCTGGCCAGGGACTGTAAAATTCGTTAGGTATCCGTTGAATCCTGTATTTTCAAAAAAAGTCAATGATTGAAGTCATTACTTTGTGTTATTAGTAATAGTAAGAACACAGGACAACCTATAAATATTTTTTAAAAACATTTTTCAAAGTTCAACCTGTTTCTTATGTATTTTGGTGTGCTAAATCGAAATTTTCAATCAGTTTTTTTCTACCACATACCAATTTTGCGCAATCTTGATCTTTTGTTGGGTATGATAGTATTAAAATATATAGTTAAGTTTTAAAGGTACGTAATTTATTATCAGAGTATTACATTGGTAGTGTAAGTTTGAATATGAACAGTTTTTTACTTATTAATCTAAAGTTTTGTATTTTCTCAACCTCTTCACGGTAAAAGTTCCAGTGTAGCTTTTCCTTTTATATGATGCTTCTGGAGTTGCTCGTAGAAGGGTCCAACAGTAATCTCCCATCATATCGACATTCCAACGACCTTGATGCCGTTTCTCCATCTTCTTTATATCTTGGCGGAAACGCTCCCCTTGTTTCTCACTTACAGCTCTAAGATTGTCAGGGAAAAAATTTAAATGTGAGTGTAAAAAAATGCACCTTCACACTCATGTTACATTCAAGTTCTCGAAATGTCTTTAACATGTTTTGAACCATATTTTCGTAATTAGGGTCTTTCTGTTTGCTTAAAAACTTCAAAATAACTTGTTTAAATGCACCCCATGCTGCTTTTTCTAAAATTACCCTATTAAGCAGAATGACTCATGACTCCCAGATTAGAAAGTATATGCCTTCGTGATTTTCTTTGTATTAGTCATGCTGATACTCAAAAGTGCACTTTCAGCATTTACTACTAATTAGGTGTAGAGACCAAGCTATTATAATACGCTTACAATGCATAAATAACGTAAAGTAAACACGCGAGGAAATTTTAAAGTTTATCTTCGGATTCAGCACGTCAAAAAACGTAAAGGGGGGCCAAATTTATAAAAAAGTTTTTTCATAGTTGGCCTGTGTAACCCATGCCTTTATGTCTCTCAACAAATTAACGCTAATTATAGGGGTATTGGTAGGCCATGAGTTAGTTACTACTACGCCCTCACTTGTGGTGCGATAATATAATAATCCAGTAACTTACTGCTTTGTTATCAGCCAGCCGATAACTCAGTGATAGTAGAAGTAGTATTACTTTTATTATTTACTTAACGTCTGTTTTAATTTGGTTTAGAGATACACACTTTTAACATATAGTCCCGTTATTACTTTTTGATATGAGAATTTTGTTTAAAATTACCTTTGGTAGAAAATCTCATTTAGTTTAAAATTCAACTTTTGCTCATTATTTTTTAAATTAATATTTTTAATTTCAATTTCAGATTACTCTAAAACATTCTTATATGGAAATATCTGCATGTGGAAGTGTTTCTTCATTACCAAATTATTTCGCTTATATAGCCGGGTATGAAATGTATTTTGTTGTAGTTTATTTTAATTTTACAGAAAAAAATACTGTTTTTTAGTGATCAATACTGCAATTTAGCTAAGAACTTCACTTGTTATATATTCTATACGAAAAATTCAGATGCAGCCTATACTATTTTACAAAGTATTGGCCAGGGATTTCATAGAACTCATTTTGCTGTCTAGATTTTTAAACTACAATGTAACAAGGACCTGTGATTTATTTATTTTATTTATTTTTATTTATATTTTCTGAAATAAAACATATATTTTTTGTTGTTCATTGTCTTGATATGTTGAATGCATGGATGTGAAATAAAAAAAAACATTAGAAATAGTTAATTGTTGTTTATTTTTTAATTATCTGGAAAGAATTTTATAATTTTTAATATCTGCTGTATATTGCACATGATATCATAACCTAATTACTTTAAGTGATCACTTGGCACATTAAAATGTCGCCAATTTACGAATTTCAATCTGGAGATTTTTCTAGAATAGAGGCAGATCAAATTCCTCACGGTGTATATAAAGAACTAGAATTTATATCTTTTACGATTTCTTTTCTCTCAAGTACAATAATGTAATAAATTGTATATGTCTGGGTATCGACCGTTTTTGAAACTTTTTTTCGTTATAGTTTGTTGTTATATTTTGTATAACTTACATATTTCTTTAAAAGAAAAATTCAACAGGTGTGGAAGAGTAACTAAATTAACTTTTCTTGGAGCCTAAAAAAAATGTGAGAAAAGAAAATTACAGCAAAGATTTTAATTTGAGAAAATATGTCTGATGTGATTTCGTTGGACACCATAGTTTATAAAGAAAATTACACTTTGCAAAGATTTTGTTATAATTTGAGTTTACTACAATAAATACATTTTGTTTGACATTTCATTTTTTTTCGTACAAGTAAATACCTAATATGTTAATAAATATAAATCACTTTATAATAATTTAGATTCCGCGATTGTATATATTCTCATTCTTTTGAATTAAACATGTGGAATTGTTTGGATTAACTTAACTTTTGGGATGTTTCTTCAACTGATTACCCAACCCTATACTATACAGCTTTGCATTCCTCGATAGGAAGTCTTAGGTAATACTGGAAGTTGGAGGCATATTTGTGTTTAGATTATTTCGATGCTTAGTTCTTCCAAAAATTGTAACAAAACTATTCCATAAATAGGAAGCTTTTACTCTTCATTTCTTGTTGAATTTTATATAATGGGAAATTATAATAAAGAAGTATATTGGTGTTGACAAAAATGTTCTAATTTTAACGTTTCTGTTTTGGACATGGAATAGAGAAGGCTTGCTGAATAATAAACTGCGTTATTGTATAAAATAATATCTCTGTAATATGTTTTCCGAGAAAAATCAGCATTAGATAAAAGTATTTTGACACTATTGTATATAAAATTATTACAATTAAAAACGCTAATATAATTAACAATAAATAAATAAAACATCAACATAATTAACAAAGTGAGACGTCCAATATTTTAATCAAAACTTTTAAAATATAAGTGGAAATAAAAGAAAACAATTTTGAAATACTTGGAAATGATCAGATAGTACCAAATGAAGAAAATGAAAAGGTAATTTAGGCTGGCTGGTTGGAACCTTTCCAAAGCACGAGTTTTATTTTTAGAGAGCAGAAAGTTACGATTAAATTATTGACTTTACATATACAATCACGTATTAAGTTTTTCAATATTTAAGTATATTTTTTATTAATAGGTCCTTGTTCCTTCGAATCTTAATCATGCTAGGGTGACCATAGGAATATTTTTATAAAATCATTTAAGATGATTAAAAACGTCTCTATGACAAGTTAACATCCAAAATGCTGGTTCAACTTTAGTTGATTTCTAATCAAATCCCCTAAATGGTGCTAATGTATTTTGGTCAATATTCCATGCTCTGTATAACGTTCGCAAACTGCTCTAAATTCATTTCCCTTCACCTCTCATACACCTATCGCAAATTTTGAAGTTTATTATACTTGTGCAGATAGAGATGAACGAATTACTTAATACACATAATAAAATGTGTAAGATAGCCACAAACACTTGTCACAATCACCATCTGGTAAATTAAATACTACTTTCTATGTTGTTTAGTGTCTACGGGGATGATTCCATATTTTGGCGATTCTCTTAATACACATGACAAAAAGTATATTAAATGGGTTAGAAGTAATTCTCTTTAACGTCAATAACGTCAAATAACGAAAATATCAACTTCACCGGTGTAAGTTGATATTTTCATGTTTTAAATGTATTTGACGAGGTTCCTTTTAAGAAACGTTATTTCAAAAAGAATTTCTTCTTCAGTGGAAAATCTTTTACCCCATGGATATTTTTTAAATTAAAGAAAAGCTAAAGGTCACATAAAACCAAATCCAGTGAATATATTAATACTTTAATACTTTATACTTAGAAAATCAAGTGTTAATTTTGGTACGTTATCGTGATGAAGTATTAAGTCGTGTATTTGTAGTTTGAAAACCATTTAGTCAGACGTTGAAAATTTAGTCTTCTGTTCTTTAAGCTTAATAGCCTTGATTAAATCGGCACCTTAAAAAATGCTGCGTACATAACTTCTTTTGTCTCTTGACAATCGTTGTGACTGGATCATTTTTATGTAGCTGGACTTGTCTTTCTTGACTAATTGAAATATCATAAAATAGTACAAATGTTTAGTTGCTATTATTTTAGAAATAATTCGGGATCTTTGTCATTGAGGAACTTTAAAGGTTCACCAGAAATTTGAACGCTTTTACTGTCTTGATGGTCATTCAGTGAATGCGGCACCCAAAGACTAATTCATATGAAGTTCACTACGTAAAATTCTACAAACTGGGCTAATCCATTTTCCGGAGTCGCTTTTACTTTCAGCATGCGAGGAGATCATTATTTATCATACGTTGTACAACCAATATGTATTTAGGAGTGATTGCAGTTTTTGGTCTAGCTTTGTGAGTCAGGGGGCACACACGTCGTTCTCTATGGTCGTTCAGCCTTCAGCTCCTGGGTCAGTTGAATTTTGTACGGGTGCGGGCCCAAGTCACGATGTAAAATTCGCCAAGTTGTGGTCTGCAAAAGGCCGAGTTCTTGTGAGGTACGCGAAATCGACTGCCACGGATTCTCCTGCACACTCTCACGGACAGTGACAATGTTTTCTGCAAATCTTGCGTTTCGTCGTCGTACGGGTATTGGTTCATTGTTTACTAAACCAGTGTAATCAAATTTATCCACCACATTGTGAATAGTCCTCTCGGTAGGACGATTATGGCGACCGTAAAATGGGCAAAGCAGAACACCCACTTTGACAAAACAATTTTATCAGTTGCACGTGTTGTTGAACGCTGTTTCTGTACATGGTGATTTGGCAAAGCAGACTGAATAAATGACTGACAATTCGACGGATGTAGCTTCAACAATACTGTCAAAGTTCGGAAGTCCCTATTGGAAGACCCGTTATATTGTAAGCGATCAGATTATTAGTTTCTAAAACCAACTTTACAATCGAGTACATCATTGCACTATAATGAGAAAGATCCATAGTGATTGTTTAGGAAACCTGAATATTTATTTATCGTATATATTTTTGTAATCTCATAGTTTTGTCTTTCATCAAAATCTTTTAGCTTATATCAATCATCAATATTATCGTACAAATTTTACATTTTATAATATTAGTTTATTGGTATAGCTGGTAGGGCATTCCTGAATTTCATATATCTATCAGTTTATGATGTACTTAAATTACTTTGTAAAATTTTCCAGTTCGCAATAAATCCCAAGCCGGTAGATCAAAGACGCACATTTCATTATTATATGCATTAGGACAATACACGTTATCAAACTTTATAATTTGGATATCTGTTTCCTTTTTTCGATCACATTCGATTATAATATTTTGTACCCTGGTTTTCCGTTGTTAATTATCAAAGCCAAAGTATGTAACAAAATATAAAGATTTATTACCATTATTGTTTTCAAAGTGTCTGCTTATCTTCGAAATTGCCTTTTTACTACTCATTCAATACAGTTAGAACGGCGTCTATATTTTATTAGTGATAGTAGAATTTTATTGTATTTGTACATGTAAAACTTCTAAACATTTTTGGAATTCTACACACAGTCGTATTGCACACAACGATTTAGTAATCATCGAGAGACTGATGGATAGATTCATTAACAAACAACGATTTTGTACATCGCGAAATTTAAATTTGTAAGAAAAACTGACTTATTTTAGTGCATGTGTTTTCTCATATTATCAGTGGCGGCTGGTCAGGTGAGGCAGGTGAGGCAATGCCTCACCATCTAAATCTTGGAATTATAACAAGAATAATATGTATACTTTTAAAATTCTTTATAAATTAATTATCATCTTTTATTAGAATTTATCTTATAAACAATAAGAAAATAGTTTTAAATAAACCGGCATTACAAGCAAAGTACAAATTTATCATTTCATTTAATCCGTGCAAAAGTACGAGCGCGTATATTCCCGACCAACTTCATGCTTGATCTATGTATATCCCTACTAAACACGAATATTTACCCCCACATTGTCTTTGAAAAATTTTAACGCACTCGCGTCAAAAAAATTTAATTTTTGGAAATTACA
>JAVIWB010006629.1:0-11682 GCA_031893035.1 Dermolepida albohirtum
GACCATTGGTTACTGAGGTATTGCGTTAAGAGTGAAGCTACTTTTGTTATTTAAAAAAATGGAAAAAAAAGAATTTCATGTGCTGATAAAGTACTGCTTTTTGAAGGGAAAAAATACCATTGAAGCAAAAGCGTGGCTTGATGAGGAGTTTCCGGACTCTGCGCCAGGAAAATCAACCATAATTGATTGGTATGCTAAGTTTAAACGTGGTGAAATGAGCACCAAAGACAGCGAACGCAGTGGACGACCAAAAGAGGCTGTCACCGACGAAAACATCAAAAAAGTTCGCAAAATCATTTTAAATGACCGTAAAGTAATGTTGATCGAGATAGCTGACATCCTAAAGATATCAAAGGAACGTGTTGGACACATCGTGCATGAATATTTGGGCATGCGGAAGCTCTGTGCAAAATGGGTGCCGCGCGAGCTTACATTCGATCAAAAACAACAACGAGTTGATGATTCTGAGCTGTGTTTGAAGCTGTTAAATCGTAATAAAATCGAGTTCTTGCGTCGATATGTGACAATAGATGAAACATGGATTCATCACTACACTCCAGAGTCCAATCGACAGTCAGTCGAAAGGACTGCACGCGATGAACCGGCTCCAAAGCGTGGAAAGACGCAACAGTCAGCTGTAAAAGTTATGACGTCAGTTTTTTAGGATACGCATGAAATAATTTTCATAGATTATCTTAAAAAGGGCCAGTCCATCAACAGCGACTATTATACAGCGTTATTGGACCGTTTGAAGAACGAAATCGCAAAAAAACGGCCCCATATGAAGAAGAAGGAAGTGCTGTTTCACCAAGACAATGCACCATGTCACAAATCAATGAAAACAATGGCCAAATTAAGTGAATTGGGTTTCGAATTACTTCCCCATCCACCGTACTCTCCAGATGTGGTCCCCAGCGACTATTTCCTGTTTGCAGACCTCAAGAGAATGCTCGCCGGGAAGAAATTTAGCAGGGATGAGGAGGTGATCGCCGAAACTGAGGCCTATTTCGAGGCTAAAGATAATTCGTACTACAAAAATGGTATCGAAAAGTTGGAAGAACGCTATAATTGGTGTATCGCCCTCGAAGGCAACTATGTTGAATAATAAAATCGAATTTTGCCAAAAACTGTGTTTTACTATGGTAGACCGGGGACTTTTCAGTTCGACTGTTGTGTGCAGTTAATACCATTCCTGTGCCATAATATAGTTTTAGCCTATATGAACATCTAGATAACCAAGTCGTCACAGACAGAAAGAAAATAATATTTCAATTAAGACGCCAGTAATCACTATATAACACACCCATTAATATTTGTAATATAGCTTAACCATTAGAAAGCACGGAATGCTTTTGCGAGATGTGAAGCAAATATTGGCGCAATAATTAAAATAGCATTAATTGCATATATCTTATTGTAATAAGTGTTTTTTAATTCTCTTAGTTTGATTAAGATGATTTGTTAAAAATTCTGTTGCTTGACAAAATTTTTATTTAGTTGTCAATCATTATTTTACAGTGTTGTATTGGAAAACTAAATAAGGTATAAGACGATCGGCAAAGCTAAAATAACAATATTTAAGAATGGTGACGAAAATCAATGAAAAATTCTATAAGAATGAAATCTACTAGGTTCGCTCTACAAAACTTTAAGAACGTTGTGGAAAACTCAATATCTGAAAAAGAAAGGACTAAATATGAACAACTAAACCCATCATTTTAGTTTTCTCTGGGTTAATTTATAAGCAATAGCGACGTGACACATCAGTGATGCGTTGTAGAATATCAGTATTATGTTTACATGCATTACCATTAGAAAGATAGAAAGACAAAACATAGTAATTTTGCATATCATTCACATATAAATGTAAGTTGCATGTTGGAGGCAGTCTTTGAAACTATTGGTATAGAAAATATACAACAGTGGACTCAGGATATAACACTGTTGAATACCAGAAGTTACTAATCACAATAGACTGCCTTCTAGTCTCGAGATAATCAATTAGAAGTTTCACCGTCACCACATCTAATCCAGCATAGTGTAAAATTGCAGAAAGTAATTGATGATTAATAATCGCAAACATTTCAGAGTAATCTAACACGAAATCGTGACCTTTCCTTGATCCATTGTAGGAATTACGTCAACTAAGATCAACAGTTGTGCAACTAAATCTTGAACGGGAACAGAATGAAAAAAATGAAACTGGCATAATATTGTTTGTATAAATATGTTGTTGTAACAGCTTTGCAAAATTTCTTTCTGTAATTTTAGATAGTACCGGTAACATATAATACTATCACGTTTAAAATCAGCAGAAATATCTCATGTTAATACAAGCGTTAATTACATCTTGTATATGTGGCAAGATACGTGGACAAGAAAGTTTCATAATTCTAATATTTGAACTATCTACATAGAAACAAAAACTTTTTATAAAATTAATGGTTTTTAGTATTATATCATCATCTAGACAACTAAAATAAAGTATTGAATTAACCACTATATGATAATTGTATTGATTAAACAGTTCTACATTAATTGGCAAAAAAACGAACACAGAAGTAATGGTACCCACTTTCTAATTTGTGTTTATAAATTTTACGATTTTTTACTAAGAATATCACAGTAATCCTGGCAAGAAACTAAATGATTTTAAACGATTGCACAAGTAAATAAGTGAAAAGCTTGAAAGGTAGGTATAGAGAACTATAATACAATTCGAATAAAAATAAATTTTTGTATCACAATATAGAAAAACACGCAGTTTTCTATTTAGGAAAATCAGTTTATGATGATTTGAAGTTAACTAAACTTTGCATTAAATTTTCACCACCCTGTATGCAATTAAGTCACTTCGAAAGTATAGATGGAAAGTTTGGAGATGTGGCAATTCGATATGTTAATATTGTCGCTCTAGGTTTCTTACTGTAAAATACACATGGAAACATTATAAAAGTCGACCTAAAATATTACGTCAAACCAATAATTGCAATAATATACAAGGTTGTATTTTAACCAAACGCCAACTTCTGGCAGAACAGGAACATAAGTGGCATTACCTTATTTGACGAGATATGCCCGAAAACACTATTATAGTAGCCTTCGAAATATTCTAATGGATGATCACCGTGAGACATCCGATATATTAAAAATTGGAATATATGTCATTTGATGCAAGTCTTTAAAATCCTACCATAGCAAAGTAAAGAAAAATTATATTTGCGTCTTTAGTGTAGTATGATACTAATAACAGTTTTGATCAAAACAGAAAACACGAATTTGTTTACGTATACAGGTTATGTTCAGCATGCGCTGCAGATATTACCACCTATTGTAGTTTTTTAGGATTGAACCTGCTTTTTTTTGTATGCTCTAGTACCCATGGATTATAATTTCTTTATTTTTTTTAAGCACTACATCGAAAAAGCTTATACTATTATTGCTACTTTTCATTATCTACTTTAAGGTGTTTAGTATCCCTCGTTACGAATTTTCGGGTACAGCTAGTATACAATCGCCCTCACTCGCATTATAAAACGGAATTATTACCTTCACTTTTTCATTTAAAATGCCTGTTTCTAATTTTTTCCACAATCGGATTAGCTATTATTGCTGAAGTTGGTAAGTCCAATGCTGTGCCAAAAGTTTGTTTATTAATTTCGTTGCTAAATTCGAAATATGTGCGATTTGGACATAATATTAGTGCACTTTGAATTTCTTCCAGTGCTGGTTCGTTCCGTCATTCATTTCTATATTTTATTGTTAAATTTGTTTGAATATTCATGTGTAATGAGTTTATTTGAATTAGTAAACCGACATGCATGTTTTTGTAATACTGAGTGTTGCCGATTATTTTCTAAAGTGAATTGGTTAGAAATTTACCTATTCGAGATATATATATATATATATATATATATATATATATATATTAAACTCGGTACACTAGATGCGACTGGTCTTGATGGTACATTTGGTTTATACATTTTCCAATTATTGATTATTTTATTTACCCGTTTTTGTAGTTTTTTTCTCTTGGATTGTATTTAAGTTTAAGTACATTTCTCGATTATCTCCTAGTTCATTCATTTCGTTTTTATATTCATTTTCGTGCATTATAATAGTTCCATTAGATAACCAGTGTCATATACTTAAGAGAAAGTCAGTCACAAAGCAAGTACATATTGAGGAACGCGTGAATACGTACTTGACTTCCCATTTCAATATATAGAAGAAAGAAATACTTATTTTTAAAATATATTTAATTACATAACAATTATACTCGTACTTATTACAAGAGCAGTCGTTTATATTTCGGGAACTAGTAGCACTGTTAGCGTTGCCTCCGATCTGATGATTGCATTATAAAGTTTGTCATTTTTGACAATATTTTTTCCTTGACATTTTTATTATCCTGCCGCTATTTCTATTGTTGACAGTAACAAGAAAATTTTATGTCAGTGATTATCTCAACAAGAATACATCGACGAGCTGAATTTTTTATACGGTGATGCAGCACCATCGAAAACTACAGTATATGGTTGGTATAGTGAATTCAAACTTGGACGGCGTTCTCTGGACGATGAATTTCGTGAAGGTCATCCCACAAATGTTGTTGTGTTAGAAAACATTAATGCAGTGTCTGAATTGATAATGCAAGGCTGTCATGTGATATACTGTGAGATCGAGGCAATCTCTAGGTATTAGTAACACCCGCCTGCATAAGATCCTGCATAAACATTTAGCCGTTAAGAAGCTATGTTCACGTTGGGTACCACATAATTTGACAACCGCTCAAAAAAGGACTCGTGTCGATTGGTATCAAGAAATACACAAAAATGCAATGGTGGTGCTTCAAAGAACATTTATAAAGTCGTCATAGGTGATGAATCTTGGATCTATACGTATGAGCTCGATAGTAAACAGCAGTCGACTATGTGGATGTTCCAAGATGGGCCAAAACCAACAAAAGTTGTTCACGCTCGAAGCGCATCAAAACAAATGGTCGCCCATTTTTTCGGAAAAACCGGTCACGCTGCAATCGTGCCTTTATAGAGTTATAGAACGGTCAATTCCGAATGGTACACAACTGTTTGTTTGGCAAAAGTTTTTGAAGAAATAAGGAAAACAAACCGAAAACGACAGATCATTCTCCACCACGAAAATGCGAGCTCTCACAGGTCGGTTCAAACAATTGAGTATTTGACCGGGCAAAACATTGAATTGATGAGCCATCCACCCTAATCTAGCACCCTGCGATTGCTTTTTGTTCCCAGGCGTGAAAAATAAACTTTGTGGTCAATGGCTTTCTACGCCGGAAGTGGCAGTTGAGGCATTCAAAACTCATATTTTGGAGATACCGCCTTCACAGTGACAGCAATGCTTTTAGGATTGGTTTAAACGAATGCAAAAGTGCATTGATTTTCGAGGAGAATATTTTGAAAGGCAATAAAAATATTTTCGATAATAAATTTTTTTTGTTTGCTATTTCCGAAATATACACGGCTACCCTCGTATAACATAAACATAATTGTGGTACTTGAGAATGTAGTAAACATACTACAAAACGTTGTGAAAAAACTTGCGAAATCACATTTGATTTCACTCACCACCTCAAGGTTTTACTCTTGAGCAGACCTCGCGTTTCAAAGTCTTAAATCACTTAGATATGTAATTTTATTCTTATTCTTTTTATTGCAGCCTGAAGTTTGAAGAAGGCAAAAATAGCATTTATGTGATTTTTTAACTCTCGCCATATCATTGAAATACCAAAAGCTGATTTCTTTCGCTGTTCTTTACTCCAATGTAGTCAATCTGATACACAGGGCTTACACACTTTATGTGAAGCCTATACTTATCTTGATCAGAAAGTAGTATGACAAATTAAGTAAAATAGACTTTATTTAGAGAATTAGAAGTATTTGTTCTGTGACTGGGTATAGTGAAACTTCTGCATATATAACAAGAGAAATCTCGACTCTTTAAACTCATTTTCGTCTAAGAAAGATGACGGCACTTCAACCTCTTGAAACGAAAAAGAAGTATAACATAATCAAGACGTTGTGCTGTAGGTACATCAGCAAATACATGAATTTTCTTATATATTTTTTTAGTTATTTATATAGCATATCCATATGCAACATAAACCATATTCTTACTTGAGCCAGTATATTAAGTAAACAACAACTTTTCAGTCATTAATACTTAAATAATAAGAATGGATATGCTTTACAATGTCATAGCTTCACAATGTTATACTTGAGGTGATAGTAGAAAATGGGGTTCAAAACAATTAACTACATATATTATCTCTCTATACGCCCACAAACCAGCAATCAAGCAATTTGATGTAGTAGAAGAATTTAATCGTTTATTTCTTGTTCTAAACTTTCGTAGAAACAATTTTTTTTTCAAAACTTTATTAATATAGTTCGTATATCTTAAAAAACGAAATTTTAATTTTGTGGAAATGCAGTACTAGAAAATACGTAAATACGGAAGTATAACTTTATGAGAAGATAACATAAAAAGATAATTGACATATAAAATTTATATAGACTTGTTTATAATTTAAATCTTGGACTGAGACACAAACACTTAAATTTCACTTATCTCCAGGTAGAATCACAAAACATATGTTTAACATGAACGACAGATGTTTCCAAATTAAAGAAAGAGCAATTAGGTTTTTCCAATATTTGAAATACTTTGCAATTATATGTATGTATGTCCCCGAGGTTTATCGTAAATTATAGGTATTTAGGTGTCTAGAGCGTTAAAAGTATTATAATTTCTGGGAAGTAAAAACATCTAGCTCGAGGGTATACAAATTATTATGTTCCATATAATTTTGATTTAAAGTTAGGCCAATTTTTTTATCAAAATTATAAAATAGGTTGGCGTTGTATAAATTCCATGACCTTACTAATGATCATAATCATTGAAAGTTCGATCATGAATGATATGCCAGAGAATAATAAACAAAAAGCGTAAAAAGTTAAAGAAAATTTGTTGTCTTCTAAATCTAAGACCTCCTTCGTAAAAACTATATTTTTTCCAACAACATAAATGAATGCGAACTGGTTGTATTGGCATATTTCCAGAAATTGGTATGATATTTTGAATTTATTATACCTTGTCTCAGAATAAGAAGGAGTGATTCAAATATTGCACCAAAATAGAACATACCTTTAAAAGATTTCATTTGTTCTTGAACAGGCAAGTTTAATATGAATAAATGAATGCCAGATATCCCCCATTTTTCATAACCTGCAAACGTTTAATTTCATTTTTGCATTGTCTGACAATATTTTTCTGTATTATTTAATAAAATCTGTTCCTTTTAAGTATAAAAATAAAATGAGTGATCACCAAGGTTCTAGCAAACAGTTTGTATTTCCACCTAGAAAGCGTGAACAACTGGGACATCTGACCCATGAAGAAAAACAGTTTTTAATATAAATAAAACGCTACAAACTCCAATAATGGGAACGATAGCAGTAACGAACATCTCTAAAACGCTAAGTAAGTTGTATTTATAACAATATATTATAAGAAATGTATTGTAGGGCTAGTCAAATCAACTGTATATCGAGTTATCCAAGAATATAAACAGGCAGGTGAAGTCAGCCCTCCTAAAGAACGAATAGGCAGACATCCAAGGCTTCTAGAATTTGATGAATCTGTCCAAAGCACTGTGCGGCAGATGGTGCATGGTTTCTTTTTTAAAAACGGACTTCCAACACTAAATTGGGAAAATATTGTGAGAAATAGAGACAAGTCAACACCAAAAATGAGTCGCGCAACTCTACACAGATTCTTGAAACTCGTTAATTTCAGGTAAGTGTTAATGAAAAATTGTTCATGTCATAACGTATTCATATTTAATTTATATTTCAGATATGTAAAGCGTAGCAAGAAGAATATGCTAATAGAAAATGATGAAGTTATCAAGTGAAAGTGATTTATTGTCAAGCACAAGTGAATCCGATTAATTCTACTGCTAATGTTTATATATTTATAATCTTTGTTGTATTTTCGATGGAGTTTTATAATCAATTTTAATAGTAGCTTCCATTTTACCCTGAATTTCACAAATAAATTCGATATGAATATCAATAATTTATGACTTACAACCTTACCTATTTCATGAAATTTTCTTTTCAATGGAAAAGTAATAGATATATATATATATATATATATATATATTACTTTTCCATTGAAAAGAAAATTTCATGAAATATTTGTTTTAATAATATTCGATCTTAATTTTGGAGAGGTTGTACAATTAATCCAAAAAGTAACGTATGTACAATCATACTTCCATTAAAATGAATTTTTTTTCATTAATTTTTATATAATAAAGAAAAAGATTAATATTATTGACAAACTACCACATTCACAACTGTTTATGTTTTATTTTGATGGTAAGTTACATTTTTAAGCGGCGTTCCGCGTTTTAGCGGGATATTTGAATCACTCCTTATTCTGAGACAAGGTATAGTTAAAATGAATACGAAGGTAGCTTGACAAGTAGTGAGAATGGAAAAGGAAAACGAATTTTTTTAAATACAAAATAATTTTTATTTTTCAATATATTCTCCTAAAAGAGCAATACATTTATTCCAACGGTGCTCCAATTCCCTTATGCTATCTCTAAAATGCGATTCCGGAAGGCTTGCAAAATACTCATTTACGAAGACGATAAGCTCGTCGTTAGACGAAAATTTCTTTCCACATAGTGCCGTCTTCAATTTTGGAAAAAGGTGGAAGTCGGAAGGGGTTAGATCCGGCGAATAAGGCGCATGCCTTACTAATTGGAAATGCAACTCGTGGATTTTGGACATCGCAACTATGCTGGTATGCGAGGGAGCGTTGTCTTGGTGAAACAGAATTTTTTTCTTTGTCATTCCTGGCCGTTTAGCACGAATCTCAACATTTAATTTTTGTAGAAGTTCCGTATAATATTGTCCCTTTATTGTGGCACCTTTCTGAAGGTAATCAATGAGCATAATGCGCTTTGAATTCCAAAAAATTGATGCCATCACCTTGTTTGCCGATAAAGTGGTTTTCGCTATATTTGGAGGTGCAGAACCACGATCTAACCATTGATTCGACTGTTGTCTAGTTTCTGGTATACTGTAGTGTATCCAAGTTTCATCGTAAGTAACAAATCGCCTACAAAAATCAACCGGATTCCGCTTATAAAGGTCAAAACACTCATTGGAAATGCGCAAACGAGTGAACTTTTGATCAGTCGTAAGCAATCGCGGCACCGATCTTGCCGAAAGCTTGGAAAGGCCCAATTCTTTCGTTAAAATATGGTGTACGCATTCTGTTGAAATGTTTACCATGTCTGCTATCTCTCTTACTTTGAGTCGTCGATCTTGCCTAATAATATTATGGATTTTTATAATCATTTCCTTAGAAGTGACGATTTTGGGTGCTCCGGAGCGCGCTTCATCAACACAGCTTGTTCTACCACGTTTAAATTCATTTACCCATCTACTTATTGTGGCGGATGATGAAGCAGATTCACCTAATGTTTCCCGTAACTCATCTTTTATTTCGGTAGCTTTCATACCCTTGATTACGAAGTATTTAATCACCGTAGGATATTCTGCTTTTTCCATTTTAACAAAACGACGTATTGCTTCTTTTCAATCTGCTGTCAAAAATAAACTAATTAACCGATTTATATCGGAACGTAAACATATAAATAGGCAACCTAAACTACAGTTCATTTGTTTTACAAATTAGAGCGCCACCTATGTGTCATTCTCACTACTTGTCAAACTATCCTCGTATTTGAAGATCCTTTCTTTAAATTTTAATTGGAAAAATATATCCCAACAATTTATGGACAAAATATTTTCAAGTAAAATAAACTCTAATAATAAACAAACACATCAACATGTTTGCTTACTTATTTTTAGAAGTTATGTCAAATGTCGATAAAAATCTAAAGTTTTGGAACGTAAGCATCCTTTAGCTATTTACGAATAAATTACTGCTTATATATTCATTACTACTTTACCATTACTGCTTACTGAAAACGAGTATTTCTGTAAGTAGTTATGGTAGTACTAGAAAATACGTAAATATATATAGGTGCACTAGTCAGTAAATATTATGTTATAAACTTCGTATATATTTGTCTTTGCTCAATCTAAATGTAATTCTTCTACTTTTACTCTTTGAGAGCAAAGGTATCATAATTATAGCTCGATGTTTAATTACGTCTTTTTTTAATCTTTTTCGAATCGATATTTAGGACACGTTTGTATTTTTTTCATGAGAATATCCTTTTGTTTGGTCGTAAGTAGTTTCCTTAGTCTTTTAAAAAATATAAATTATCGTCTTATCTTGTGCCGTTGTTGTTTATCATCGCTTTTGATCTCTCTTAGATATACGACTTACCACTGCGTTTATATCTGCACCCACTTAGATACAAATCAAAGTTATCAAAACTGTAGTTTCATATCTTATACATTGCACTCATTTCACTATTATTTTACTATGTCCTCACTCTGATAGGTCACGTCGAATTGATAAAATTTTTATTTTGCCAAGAAGAGAATGGACGAAGGTAACAGCTTATGTTGTTACAGGTACGTGCTTCTGTCAATAAAATATTTAAAACCATAGGAAATCGAATTAGTTTAAAACACGCATTGTAGACTTTGTTTAGAGTATGTTTCGCCCTATTTTAGGTCATAAAATGAGGAAGAACTTAGAAAGTACGTCTTTTAAAATTTCTCTCACATTTTTCAGCTTGGCAAAGTTTCTTTCGGCGTCGTCCGGTTCAATAGCTTAAGTTTAACGCAACATTTCCATAGATCTACGTTAAAAGTAAGCGTAATTGTTAGTTAAGGACGCGTATCATTTAATTTGGCTACTTTAATAAACAATAGCGAGTATCCGATAACTGAGCAATGTCACGTGACTGAGTAATTTCGTTGCTCATTTGCTGTTAAGCAAATCTTTTTCAAATAACTCGTCAAACTAAAGAGCAAGTTTTGCAGGAGACAATAAGTTTCTTTGTGTTAAAGAAAGATTTCTGTAGTCACTTAATTGTACCATTCGATTCCCCTTTAAAAGTTAGCCATCTTAGCTAAGAAGCTATCTTTTATACAAACATAATAGAAATAAATGAAATTCATATTATTTGGGTTTAAAATATTTAATTAATTCAATTACCAAATTAAATTAAATTACCTAATCATAGCAAAATAATTTGTGGAGACTTTTTTTAATAAATGGAAGAAATCTCCACAAATTGTATTCAAATAATTGCATATAATTATGCCATATTAAACTTACCATGGGTTTCATTTAGTATCTGTTCCTATAATGCAATTTATGGAACGTTAGAAGACTCGAATTCACAATTTTCCGTGGTCTAAGGGTGAAGATACATTCCCGGTTAGAATGAGATCGCGGGCTTGAGTCTCGCGGGAAGAGCAGGAATTTTTTCTAAAATTTCTGCATTATATATACGATGAAAAAGTCGGTTAAAATCAAATCTTTTTGTATCCAAGTAATTTTTTTAATGTTCCAATGTACCTGAACTCGTACAACAGTATACAATTATCGACGAGTTTCGTGATTTATTTAGAATATTTATAACACTATAATAAACACGTATGTTTGCTTTGGCAGACGTACATTGTGTATTATTTGGTT
>JAVIWB010006630.1:0-119066 GCA_031893035.1 Dermolepida albohirtum
TTTATATTCGCGGAATGAGCGGGTTGTAGAGGGGTGAGTGGCGCTTTGGGGGCGTGGCCTGTGCAGCGACTCATATTAGTATAAATACGAAGTTTCATTGTTATTAGACAGTTAGTCTTTGAGCTATCGTCAACCAAGTAACATATCAGGAGTGAAAAGTGAAATATGGAAAAAATCGAATATCGCGCCGTTATAAAGTTCCTTACCAGGCAAGGAAAATCAGTCGCGATCATAATGAATGAGATGTCATTGGTTTACGGCGACTTTGTCCAGGAAAAACCATGGTGTACAAGTGGCATAGTTTATTTAAACAAGGAAGGGAATCCCTTGAAGACGACCCGAGGCCGGGCAGGAGCATTGAGGTGACCACGCCAGCACTTATCCAAAAAGTTGAACAAATTGTACTCGAAGATGCTCGACTAAAGAAGAAACAACTCGCAGAAATGGTTGGAGTATCCGATACAACAATTTTTAAAATCCTACACGATCATCTCGGCATGTCTAAGGTCAGCGCAAGATGGGTGCCGAGAATGCTCACGCCGCCGCAAAAACAACAGCGCGTAGAGTGTTCGCGTGCATTTTTGGACCTCTGTAATGAAGACAAGGATGGTGTATTGAGTGGAATTGTTACTGGAGACGAAACTTGGGTTCATCATTATGAACCTGAGCGTTAGCTGCCCTGCATAAGGTGGGCTTCGAAATTGTGAATCACCCACCCTACAGCCCAGACCTGGCCCCGAGTGATTATTACCTGTTTCCGAAAATGAAAAAAGAGCTGCGGGGTAAAAAATTTACTGCCGATGATGAAGTCAAGAAGGCAGTTTCGGCGTATTTTGCAGATAAAGAGAAATCATTTTTTTATGAGGGTATAAATAAATTAATTGAAAGATGTGAAAAATGTATCCGTCTTGCAGGTGAACATATTTAAAAAGAAAAATAATTTGGTTTTTTAATTTCCACCCCTTGTCCCCCATTTCGCGAATATAAAAACGCTCCCTCGTAGATTGCCCAGAAACAAATAGCAACTAAATGGAAGCTATACTTAATTTCTATGACACCAAAATCAGATATCTGAAATGGGTAACTTCAAAAATAAGCCGACCTGTTCCAGTATGTGTTATTGGAGAAAATAGAAGCAAATGTCACTACTTAGAGTACCTACTTACAATGAGGATGTTAATGATGTCAATGATTCACACGTGTATGCCACAATGGTATGATTTACTTTACAAACTCGGTTCTTTTGAATTTGGTCCATCCGCGATAACACTGATGACAGCTTATTTTCATTGAACCAAAGCTAGCTCTGGGGTTCCACAAGGATTGAATTTGGGTCCATTACTTTTCGTTCTATTTATTAATAATCTTTTATTAAACAGATTGTCTTGTGCTATCATATACTGACGACATTAAGATTTACTTTAAAAAACTTCCGTTCAAGACACTTTTAAATTGCAATCAGTTCTAGAATACATTAATTTGGAGCAACACTTATCAACTAGCTAAAGCTAAATATAAACAAATGCTGCGTATTGATATATACAAGAAAAAGTGTACCATTACTGTTAGACTACAGAGCAGGTGATGGAACTCTTAACAGGTAGTTTCAAATTTAAGATCTAGGAGGTACTTTCTACCATAAACTGACCTTTATACCACATATTTTGGCAATTTATACATCTGTATATGAATCTTTCGAATTTTTAATGCGTGTTTTTATGTACTTTAAAGATATTTTCATATTAAAATCCCTTTATTACAATCTTATTAGCAGCAAGTTGGAATAGGCTGATATTAAATGATATCCTACTTTTGCTTGTCACCGCCTACTGCTTGATTGAATACATAGACGGTTCCTAAAATTTTTAACTTGCAAGATGGATGGAATTTTTCCAACCATTGGAACCAGTCAAGCGGAATTTTTCTTCAGACATGGAATGCAATCTTTTATAGACAAAAGAAATCTACATTGTGGAAAATTTATTGCAGCGAAAGATTGACTGTTAGTTTCTTCTGTGACGAGTGGCTTTTTATGTTCCTAGGATTTCCACAACGCATGGAAACACACTTCATCTTACGACGGTTAGGACCAGTATTTTACAAAAAATGCCTATAATATTGATACGTCGCATTGGAGATAGATTGATATCAGATAGTTTTTTTGAAATTATAATATTATTTTCTTTATTGTTAAGTATATGAATCTAGTTTTACATTTGTCGCTATATCAGTTTCTAGTTGCTTCATTTAATATTTAAATATTTGATTTATATTTTTATATTTTCCCGTTTTACTTTTATAATTATTTTATTTGTTTGTATTTACTTTTCATAATTGGGAAATCCTGTTAGACCACAAAGTTTGTTATTATTACGGTTTTTTCAACTGAAGATGACAGTTTAGCTATCGAAATACGTATTTAGTATACGAACATTATTGTGGTAAGGAATCGATCTTTTCTATACTAATAAAGTACTTCTGAAAAGCATAGAAACAATACATCACGTTTTTACGACAATTCAGTAGATGAGCTTTACAATTGAACACATAAAAGAGAGATGGAACCCTTGAGAACTTCACAAATACAGTTTACTTAGTACTAATGCCCAAACTATCAAGAAAATTGTTATTCGGAGTTGATAGTGTTGACAGTAAAGGTAGGATAACTTTGAGTTAATAACACACTATACATCATGTGCTCTGTGCGTTCCTACCGCTCTATTAACGAAATTGAAAACGCACACCGACTAATTAAATCCAAATTAGGCACCGGAGGGTGCTCCCTACAACGACACGTCTAATGTATTATTCATTTCCGCATATACTGAGACATTTACTTTGCCAAATGGCATCTAATTTTCAATGAAGATAAAGTACGACTCGCGATATGGTCCCCGAAATGTGATGTAGTTTAGATAACGTTCGGTCTCTTTGACCAACATCGAAATTTGCATATAAACTAGAATTTAATAAGAGGATGAAGTATTGTACCCAATAGCCCCTTGTAATTTTGATATAATAACTTATAAAGTTACATTCGCGTTTGACATATTGATGTAGATATTTACAATATTTTTTTGTAAATGTCCTTAGAGAATGTAGAATCTCTTCTTGGTTTATTATCCATTCTATTAAACCTAAATAGATGTGATATGTCAGCAATAATGGAGTGCGAAATTGTATTCACACAATTCGTTCCAAAAAGAGGGAGACACATTTCTGAACAGACCCAATTGATAGCTGATTCTCATTGGCTAAAACAAGGCAAAATATTTTGACATCTTTGACTGTTTATATCACGTTTTCGCTTTTAGAAATTTGTTTATAAATCTCATATTTCGCCAACTATTTTACAGCATATATTAATTCTTTTTGGAGCTTCGACTTGAAGATTAACAGATTACATAAGTAGTATGTGAATACAAGAACTTCATTTATACTAAAATTATATGGGTTTGCAGCTATTGATTTCAAGATTGGATGCAGAACCTAGCACCAGTACTACTACAAACGCAATTCTATATTCTCCTCCAAAGAAACGAGAGAAAGCAAGCCGCTTGAGTGGTGGCGAAAACCAGACTATTAATAATGCTTACAAAAAAATGATAATTAATACACCAGACATGAGAAAATTTGACAACAGAGTAGATCTCCAAACTAATAGGTAACTTTATTCAGTGTGAAATGTGGAACAGATTTCCATGGTATAAAATACGATTCCAGGAATTTCCAGACCAGCTAATATTGGTCGAGTTGATGTACAGAAAGACAGGGGATATTTTATAGCCGAGAAAGATAATTGGTAGACCTTCTGTACTGGAGTTTCTTGATCAGTGCGTTAAATGTCAAATATTTCACAACATGTTTCGTGACAATGAACCTCCAACATTGAACTACCAAATCTGAGTCGCTCAACATTATATCAATTAATGAAGCACCATATTAATATATCTAAATATAGTTCTATTATACGCGTATATTGCAGATACCTCAAATAATGCAGAAACAATGTTATATAAGACGAAGACGCCAATATCTAAAAGATGTTTCATTATATAGATCTCAGAATAAACCGATATTTTATTTGAAAGAAACCTGGTTGGATGAGGGTCATGTCATACAAGGCAAAAAGTATGAATTGGACACAAGTCGCAGACAAGCCTTTGTGGAAGGATTTGCCACAAGATTAAAAAAATCCATCCCAGAAGGTGGCTTATAATGTTATATTTTGGTAGTTCAGATGGCTTCACAGGAAATGGTCTGTTAATATACTATCTGGGCTTCCGGGCTGGAACCGCGTCACTTGTATAACTACCGATGTTTCGTACCCACTCGTATGGGACATCTTCAGGGTTCAACTACTGCTACTGTCTGTCGCACTGAAACTCAGTTTCGTCGGCAGTTATACCAGTGACGCAGTTCCAGCCCGGAAGCCCAGATAGTATGGTCCACGACCGCGGAAGTCTACGTACCAGATGGTCTGTTAGTATTTGAAGGGAAAAAAACATCTGACTATCATGAGGAAATGAACGCCACAGTGTTTGAGGACTGGTTCACTAAAATATTACCTTATTTACGAGATAATGCTGCCGTGGTTATGAATAATATATCGTATCATAGCCGCAAGGTTTAAAAAAACACCGTCGATATCGTGGAAAGAAAATGGATATGCAAAATTGCTTACGAAATAAGGAGATGAATGTGATCAGAACAGAATTGTTGAATTTGGTAAAAATGATCGAAAGTAAATATAACTCATATGTAATTTATGAAGTACCAAAATCAGGAAACAAAACTATTCTTTCTTTACATCCATACTACCGCGAGTTGAAGCAGACTGAAGTTTTATGGGCACAAGTAAAAAAAGAAGTTGCTACGAAAACTAAAACTTTTAAATTAGACGAAGTTAAGCATCTTCTACACGATGTTATGAATAATGTAACCATAACCACTTGGCAGAACTGCATAAACCATGTTATCAAAGAATAAGCACGTATGGAGAATCTTCATAGAATAATTGATGTAATTGTAGAACCATCTATAATGCCTATTGGAGAAGATGATAGTGATAGTGATGATTCGGTTTCTGCACCAACATCAAAATGAATTTGACAATAAAATAGTTTAGTAAAATCGGTTTCAGGAATTTTGTAGGTTGTAATTTTTAGATTGGGATCTGTTCAGAAATTTTTCTCTCAATTTTTGAAATAGGGTATACAAGAAGAACGACTCAGTTGCAAGGCTGACGAAATATAATTTCAATTTCGTGCTCTTTATTATTAACCTCTTTGTAGAATTGTACTACTTTTGAACTACTGAATTGACACTCATTGCATTTCTTTGTAAAGAATAATGGATTACTTGCTTTCGTAAAGTATGTTTGAATTTCTAAAGTACAGCTTTATTAAACCTTTAATAAATTTATTAAAATGTAAAGGGTTTTCCAATAAGGACATGACAACTTTTTTTCAAAATAAAATGCAGACCATTTGAGATATTTCAAAAACTTTATTACCGGGTTGAAGTACAATCAAAACACTTATGAACGGAACTCGACGTCGTTCATATGGTCACCGCGGGCACGTTTGCAGCGGTCGATTCGTTGGACCCAATTTTCGATGACTCGGCCACACAATTCGGCCGAAACGGCTGCTATTTCGCGATCAATGTCGGCTCTGAGCTCTTCCAACGTTGTCGGCTTGTTGGCATAGACCAACGACTTAACGTAGCCCCAAAGAAAAAATCGCACGAACGAGGCGGCCAATCGACTGGTCCATTTCTTGAGATAACACGCTCATCAAACTTACTCTTCAATAAATCGATTGTAACGTGTGCTGTGTAGCTTGTGGCACCGTCCTGCTGAAACCACATGTTGTCCAAGTCCATATCTTCCAATTCGGGCCAGAAATAATCGGTAATCATGGCGGGATAACGATTACCATTCACAGTAACGTGACAATCATTATCGTCGACGAAAAAATATGGCCCTATGACGCCGCTGGCATGCAAACCGCACCAAACAGTTATTTTTTGTGGATGAAGTGGTGTTTCATGAAGCACATGTGGATTTTCACCCGACCAATAACGCATATTTTGCTTATTGACGAACCCATTGAGCCAAAAATGAGCTTCGTCACTGAAAATGATTTTGCGATGAAATTGATCATCTTGGCGCATCTTTTCCAGAGCACAATCGGAGAACGTACGTCGCTTCAAATGGTCCATCGGCTTCAATTCTTGAGTCAGCTTGATCTTGTATGGGTGTAAACCAAGATCCTTACACAAAATTCGCTATAAAGTGGTATGGACGATGCCCAACTCTTGAGAACGTCGTGGAATTGACTGATTTAGATCATTTGCTACGGACGTTTCAACGACAGCGATATTTTCGACACTTCGACCAACCCGTTGTCTCACTGGCACGGCAACATCACACAACGAATATGTAGACTCAAATTTTTGCACTAAACTTGTTACTGCCTGTCTACTAGGGCGAGAATTACGACCGAAAATCGGAGTCAACCCTCTTAAAGTAGCGGTCACCGACTCCGAATTTCTGTAGTAAATTTTTATAATTTGCAGACGTTGTTCGTTCGTGTACTTTACCATGATGAAAATGTTAAGTTTACTGAATAAGTTGATAGTGACAGTTCGATGATTAGTGAAAGGGTGCGTTCACAAATTGAATTAAAATTTGTAAAGTCCCTATTGGAAAACCCTTTACTATAGAAACATTGAACTCACATAAATAAGAAGTGTATTCTTTTTAGTATCTAATGTTCATATTCAGCAGGCGTTGGTTATAAAATAATCTAAAATTTAAATAAATTTAATCAAATCTTATATTTGAAAAGATGAAATATCAATAAACATCTAAGGAACACGCTAGGCTATAAAAGCATTGTTTTGCGTTTATGCAGTGAATTTTGTATTAAACAAGAGGTTTTTTATGACTTGCTGATACAGTAAAATCTCCTTTGAACAGGGCATAATTTTATTCTGTTTGAAAGACGGGATCTCTCACGAAGGCCACTGTTTAAAAGCTTTACATACAAAGACGCCGAATAATCTTTGCTACGTTCGTGATCCTATAACGAAGATACACGAGCATGTCAAGCGAAAACAACTCTTGACACAGTTAAATGAAGATTCGGCAATTTCTTGTACGTGACTTTACATTGTGTCTTTTATAAACAATCTTTCCTTATTTCCGTATTAAATTTTGAATAAGTTGACACTGCATTGTGCCATATTAATAATGAGACTCTCTTGTTAGGTTTGGAAATTCTATTCAGTGTAAATTCTATATCAAAACAAAATGAATATCTAAAGTAGTCCTTTCACAAGGCTGTTTAAGACATTCTTCTTGTAAATCTAATATAAATATGGCAAATAATAATGTAAAAGTGCTGATTGGTCTCTTGCTTCAACATGTTTAACAACATGTTTAACAACATGTTTAACTAACGACTTTTTTAAATTTGGAGGATTTAATTTAATAACTCGTTTTTTATATGTACATAATTGAAAAAAAATAATTGAATGTATATTTTGTTGACAAAATATTCATAATAAACTGCATTCATTTTCAACATTTATAATATAAACCAGTTAAACTTTTAGGTAATTTTGATGGAGCCTGTGGTTGATTAACTTAACCACTTAAGGTTGATATATAACCCCTTTCCACATTAATTTTTGTATATTCTGTATAGGTACTTCGACAACTAAGTTGTCATCATTAACAAATAACTAAACAGTGTCGCACCTTAGAACCACGCCAAAAACTAGCACCAAACAAATTCCATACATGATTTGTACCGTCAAAAGCCAAAATGCACACAGTCCTAAAATAAGGTACCTGCATCCTTTAACAACACCCTCCCTTGTCTATCGTATAAGAGGTGAGATTTGGGTAGGCCTCAAGTCAGTGTTCAACATACGGCCTTTATTCTTCAAAATGTAGATGGTTTCATACGTATCTAATTCGCGATAATTACACACGTTCTTTACCAAATGCAACTTAACCACTTAAGGTTGATATATAACCCCTTTCCACATTAATTTTTGTATATTCTGTATAGGTACTTGGACAACTAAGTTGTCATCATCAACAGACAACTAAATAGTGTCGCACCTTAGAACCACGCCAAAAACTAGCACCAAACAAATTCCATACACGATTTGTACCGTCAAAAGCCAAAATGCACACAGTCCTAAAATAAGGTACCTGCATCCTTTAACAACACCCTCCCTTGTCTATTGTATAAGGGGGGGGGGGGTTGGGTAGGCCTCAAGTCAGTGTTCAACACACGGCCTTTATTCTTCAAAATGTAGATGGTTTCATACGTATCTAATTCGCGATAATTACACACGTTCTTTACCAAATGCAAACAATCCGAAGTTACACTATGATTATTTTACAACACATGTTTTGCTAAACCGGAAGTTTCTTCCCTGGAGGGTGCAATAAACACATGCAGGTACTTTTCTTTTGGAATGCAATTTCAGCTAAAATTATGTGAAACGAATATACAGTGTGCGTTTTGGTTTTCGACGGTAGAGATTGTTTCGTGCGGATTTGTGCTGTAGTCTTCCAGGTGCGACACTGATTAATTATCTGCTGATGATGACAACTTAGTTGTCGAAATACGTATACGGAACACGTGTGGAAAGAGGTTATATATCAACCTTAAGTAATTCAGTTCAACTTTCACTATTATTGTTATTATAACAACCTTTTTGAGGGTAATTTTTTCGATTCGAGGTAAATAAATAATACAATAATTTTGTATGTGTAATTTAGACTTTTGTAGCTGATGTTTTGTCAAAAATATTCACACAATTTGGCCGCAATTACTCTATCTCTTCGTGGTACAGAGTATTGTTATTATAATGAATGACAGCTACTTTGTTTACAAACAGATTCTAAAAATTTGAAAAATATACTATCGACAGTGTCAGAATAAAGACTGAGAATTATTTTGATAATTCTTTTTCGACCAAAGATTACAGTAGCAACAAATTTCAGAACTGAATGATATCTAAAACAACATTACTGATTTTGTTCCGGCATCTGTCCAGTCACATTAACTGCGGTATCTTTACTTTACGTCACGCTTGTCAAATGCAGTATCTTATCGAATAAAGGCACCCGCAACTTTGGTTAAACAACAACAGTGGAAGGTAATGATAAAGCAATTACAACGTCCACAGCTACATTTATATATACACCAGAAAACTTCCTACACTCAGTTGTTTTTAAAGTGCTTTCACTGTTTGACAGGGACCGTTGATATATATCTACACGATATTTTTAGCTTTTTCTTGTTGTTGAAATATTCATTTGGCTTGAGGATACTCGCGCTCCTTCGAATATTTTTTACACTTTTCTGTCAGTCGACCACCTTCTGTTAATGCGAGAGAGAAAATGTTTGCAATTTAAAACGTGTCTGAGCGAAATGTCTTTCATTTTTCGCGCTGATGTTTCAATAAGTAAAACAAAAGGGAAAATAAAATGCGAAAGTTCAAACTCACGCCAAGGTATAGCGATTCCTATTTGTATGCGAAGATGTAATACAAAAGATCGGTTATTGGAAATTGTTTTAAAATGTTTAGTAAATATACGTGTCAGGATGTGGGCGCACATACATATATGTATGTGTCGAGAATGAAATGCTCTCACGTTTTGAGTGTTGTCAGAGACATGTGAATAATTTACAATGAAAGAATTGCATATTGAACTTCCACATTTTCTTTTCAATTTCCGATTAATTATCTCTCAGTTTTATATAATTATTGCTTGTAAAAATGAAAGAAACAACATCAATATCTGTTTAGTATAGATGAAGCTTTTAGTTAAAAAATGGACTTGTGCTACTGTGGGCAAAAAATAGTAAGGCTTTTTAATTTAAATTTCGCGCGAAAACCCCTTCGTCGAAATATTTCTTTTCTAGGTTGGTATGACTGTCAGTGACATCTGTTGCAAATGTCACATCAAAATAATCATTAGTGTTTAATATACGCTTGTCTTTCTGAACTATAAAAAGTGCATTCGGCGATTTTTACAATGAGTGAAATTATTCAACAAAGAAGTTCCATTAAATTTTGTCTACGGAATGAAATTTCTGGTGCAGAAACGTTCAGAATGTTGCAAAAGGCCTGCGGTGATAATTGTTTGTCGCGAGCAAGTGTTTTTGATTGGTACAAATTATTCAAAGAGGGTCGAGAACGCGTTGATGACGAACCACGTCCAGGACCGCCATCAGCATCAACTGATGATCAACACGTCAATAGAATCAAGGAGGGAAGATGCTTGAGAATCGACGATTAACAGTCAGAGACCTTACTGGTATCGTTGGAATATCGGAAGGATCAGTGAAAACCATTTTGAAAGATCATTTGGGCCTAAGAAAAGTGAAAGCACGATTTGTTTCAAAATCACTCGATTTTTTCGAGAAACAGCGTCGCGTTGACGTCTGTGAAACAATCCTTTCCGACTATCAAGACAAAATGAAAGGCATCATAACTGGAGATGAGACTTGGATCTACGCTTATGACCCGGAAACAGACGATCAATCGGCCGAATATCGTGTCAAAGGTGAGCCGAAGCCCAAAAAAACACGTCAAAGCAAGTCAAAAATCAAGGTTATGTTGACAGTTTTCTTCGATTATCGAGGTGTGGTGCACTCCGAATTCCTTCCGACCGGTCAAACTGTCAACAAAGAATACTATTTGAGTGTTATGCGCCGTTTGCGCAATGCTATTCGTAAAAAGAGGCCAGGATTATGGGCCGACTACTGGATTTTGCACCACGATAATGCACCGTCGCGTACTGCATTAATTCTTCGTGAGTTTTTCGCCAAATTTTCAACCAATATCGTGCCGCAACCACCGTATTCGCCTGATTTAGCTCCGTATGACTTCTGGCTATTCAGCAAACTCAAACGACCGCTCCAGGGAAACCGTTTTGAGTCAATTGAAGACATTAAACGTGAATCGCTACGCGCATTGAAGGCTATTCCTGAAATTGACTTTAACAACTGTTTCGAGAATTGGAAGAAACGTTGGCACAAGTGTATTGAGGCCAAAGGGGGATTACTTTGAGGGGGACGAAATAGATTTGGAAGAATAAATTAAGAATTTAAAAATTATGAACAAAGTCTTACTATTTTTTGCCCACAGTAGTATATCAGCACACAGAAAAACAAGAAATCAACGATTATTTTTACCAAATTAATCACATTCATTAACATTGAGTTAACATGGAATAATTCATTAATCAATAGGAAAAATAATATTACATATTTTGGAAAAGTAAGTACGTATCTGTTGACTAAGAACACGACTGCGTCGATCGTTTCGTTTTTATTAAGACTCTTCAGGCAGTCTCAATTTTCTCTCAATAGATATTATTGTCATGGTCATATAAGGTGACGTGTACAATAAGTAGATAATTGAAAGAATTGGACCTCCATCTGTCTTAATTGCAATATCAGACAAACGTTCTTTAACTTTTCAAACAGTGATGGTGATCCAAACATAAAAATATATTCTATTGCGTTGTCACAGATGGCGCTCCCTAACTTTTGCAAGTGTAATTCTACACATGATAAAGTGCTAAGGTTACATTGTTACCCTTCGTAATTTAAATTTCATTTGATAATTAAAAACTCTGTACATGATTGTTTCCGTTATATTTTATTTTGTGTCCGTTTAAAAACCTTTCGCGTTCGAATTCTGAAATATCCAATTCACGCGTGTAAAAATTCATATTTTTAGTTGTTCTTTTCCAAGTCTCTTTTTAATTTTATAATAGACAAGCATATATTTACCTAAGCACCCCTTTGATTTTCCGAAATCTCTGCTTTTCTTTGCCTTCAGGGGAGATCATGAAGACCATGAAACTTCATTTCATTAAAAATTCGTATAAGTTTAGAATGTGTTGATAAATAAAATTCATTTTAATAATTTAAATATTACCTGAATTTATTTTAAAAAAGAATGGACGAAACTAACCACTTATCTGCTTACACATACCAATCTTTTTAAGGGTCGTATATTACTTTTCAATGAACTGAAAGAGACAAAAATTTAGAATCGTTTTCTTTGTTAGGATGGGTATTTCTTGGGCTACCCTCGTATGGACAAAATAACAAACTTGAAGCATAATACATTTACACACTCCAACAACTTGGAGATCTGACATAGTGGAAGTTCGATCAGTTAATTTGAAGTTAGAGAAACAAGGTGAAGTCGAAGTCTATTCATAACTTCGAGAACATTTACCTTAATTACAAGGTAAATTCTTGTTATCGAAGACCATGAAACCGCATTTCAATAAAAACTTTTATTCGTATAAGTTACGAGGGAGCGTTTTTATATTCGCGGAATGAGCGGTTTGTAGAGGGGTGAGTAGGCGCATTGGGGGCGTGGCCTGTGCAGCGACTCATGATTAGTATAAATACGAAGTTTCATTGTTATTAGACAGTTAGTCTTTGAGCTATCGTCAACCAAGTAACATAATCAGGAGTGAAAAGTGAAATATGGAAAAAATCGAATATCATGCCGTTATAAAGTTCCTTACCAGGCAAGGAAAATCAGTCGCGACCATAATGAATAAGATGTCATTGGTTTACGGCGACTCTTGTCCAGGAAAAACCATGGCGTACAAGTGGCATAGTTTATTTAAACAAGGAAGGGAATCCCTTGAAGACGACCCGAGGCCGGGCAGGAGCATTGAGGTGACCACGCCAGCACTTATCCAAAAAGTTGAACAAATTGTACTCGAAGAAACAACTCGCAGAAATGGTTGGAGTATCCGATACAACAATTTTTAAAATCCTACACGATCATCTCGGCATGTCTAAGTCAGCGAAAGATGGGTGCCGAGAATGCTCACGCCGCCACAAAAACAACAGCGCGTAGAGTGTTCGCGTGCATTTTTGGACCTCTGTAATGAAGACAAGGATGGTGTATTGAGTGGAATTGTTACTGGAGACGAAACTTGGGTTCATCATTATGAACCTGAGTCCAAACAAGACTCCATACAGTGGCATAAAAAGGGCACAGCACCTCCCAAGAAATTTAAAGTGTCACAATCAGCTGGGAAACTCATGGCAACGGTATTTTGGGACTCGGAAGTAATATTGTTGATTGATTATAAAGATAAAGGTGTTTCTATAACCGGAGAATATTACGCCTCAATATTAGAGCGACTAAAAGAAGCCATTAAAGAGAAAAGACGGGGAAAGTTGACAAAAACGACAACGCGCCCGTCCACAAGAGCCGCGTTGCGTTAGCTGCCCTGCATAAGGTGGGCTTCGAAATTGTGAATAACCCTTGGCCCCGAGTGATTATTACCTGTTTCCGAAAATGAAAAAAGAGCTGCGGGGTAAAAAATTTACTGCCGATGATGAAGTCAAGGAGGCAGTTTCGGCGTATTTTGCAGATAAAGAGAAATCATTTTTTTATGAGGGTATAAATAAATTAATTGAAAGATGTGAAAAATGTATCCGTCTTGCAGGTGAATATATTGAAAAAGAAAAATAATTTGGTTTTTTATTTATTTATTTATTGTAAATAAATAAAATTAATTTTAATAAATGAAATATTACCTGAATTTATTTAAAAAAAAAGAAACATCAGCACTGACAAAGCTAAGAAAATCAAACACAAAGGCCCTAATATCTAATAATTGCCAGTGGCGATACGGAATTCCCCGTGACAAAGATGCCTCTAATTTCGCGATTTTACTTTGCATCGAAAATTTCGTGCGATGTAATTTTTGGACAAGGAGCGCTTCTAAAATGCAAAGGAACAATAAGGAAATCGTTAATAGGCGAGACCGCCTTTTGTCTTTCTTAATTGAAGACACGAGATACGGCAGTGTTGAGTAAGTATCGTGAAGGCGTTGGAAAGCGAGAGAAACTTCTAATAAAACTGACAGGCGGATGAAATAAATTGGAGCGGATGGGTTATTACTTCAATTATCCGAAGTGCTTGAATACCGACGGGGTGGGGGGAATGGGCGAGTCAGCCGAAGACGCAAATAATCTAATCTTTTTTAAGTTCCATTCTGATGTTGCTTTACAACATTTAAAATAATTTCATTTAGTTATCTGCGAAAAAAGAATGCTCGGAATAATCGCGGCCCTCATTAAAAATATTCCAAGAAAATTATCTTAATTATTTATGCCTTATTACTTCCTTTAGTTTCATTTTTAATTGATATTATTCATTAATTATGTACATTTTTTTATAATACGCATCTGTATATTACAATACTAAGAACCCCTCCCTATTTATGACTGCCACAGCTAGACAGGTTGATGTTTTTTGACGAATTTAAGCAAAAAATGTAGCTCTAGTAAAATACAATAAGTGATCAAATTATTAAAAACAAATATCAAAGAGACCATTTTGTGCGATATTTTGGTAATAATTAATTTTTTTTTGTATCTACAATCTTCTTTTCAGACTGGTTTTGATTTCGTTTGTTCTCGAATACAACGAAGACTTCTAGAATTGCTAACATGCCTTCACAATTAACTACTTCAGACTGATTTAGCTTCGTTTGTTCCTTTCGAACACAAAGATTCCTAAAATTGCTAGTATACATGGCTCAAATTACTAATTTGTGTCGGTAGCGATCAGTATTAACTGTTTCACCAGGTTTTAACAGTTCGCAATACACAACGCCACTTTGGCCCCACCAAACACAGAGCATCGTCTTACGATCAAAACGTTTTGGCCTTAGAGTCGATGGCCCGGCTTCGTCAGGTGATAACCATGATCTTTGCGTTTAGAGTTTTCGAAATAAATCCATTTTTTATTACCTGCCACTATTCGACGCAGAAATTACTTCCGATCATACCCTTGAAGTAGCATTTCACAGACAATTTTTCGATTTTCCATTTGCCTGTCATTCAATTGAAGTGGCACCCATTTTCTCATCTTTTGGATTTTTTCCATTGCTCGTGATCGGTCGCTAATCGTTTTTCGGGCCACACTTAACGCTTCAGCCAATTGTTTTTGAGTTTGGGTTGGGTTTTTATCTAATAATTCCTGCGGTTTCGCAATTTCGAACTTTTTCAATCTACCAGAACGTTCTTTGCCTTACACATCGAAATCACCTCCTTCGAATTATCAAAACCACACCTCACATGCTTTTATGGTTAGAGCATGCTCATCGTAAAAGCAAACTATGTCTTTCAGGGGCTTTTTTCTTTTGATTAAATAAGAAAAGTAATGCGTGCCGCAAATGTACTTTTTCAGGCACGAAACTCGACATTTTCAAAGAGGTATAAATCTATGACGGTGTTACTTTCGCGTATAGCTTTGAAGCTTGATGTTGGTAGAATAAAATAACATATGTGTCATCTCATATGATTGCATACTTAAGCCTGGCGACATCTGTTAGAAAAATCGGTAATGACTTTCCGATACACCTGGTATGCCTTACAATTAACTACTTGAGACTGGTTTTGGTTTCGTTTGTTCTTCTCGAACACAAAGATTTCTAAAATTACTAGTACGCATACACGATCTTCTTCTTCAGACTAGTTTTGGTTTCGTTTGTTCTTCTCGAACACAAATAAGATATCTAGAATTGCTAACATGCCTTCACGATCAACCACTTTAGACTGGTTTGGGTTCCGTTTCTTCTTCTCGAACAAAAAGAAGGTTTCTGTAATTGCTGTTACACTCCACAATTTAAACCTCATTCTGATTTTTGGCTTTCGTTATTTTAACGGAACCAATCAATATAATCTTCCAGGTTTTGCCGTATATTGACTACAGTAGTCAACTGTTCGTTGTTTTCGTACACTTTCTCTATAGCATTTTTCAAGAAATTGATTATTCAGCAACGAGTTGCATATTTTAATTTGCAGATTCTTCTGTAGATTGGTTTAGAGGAACTTTTGAAATTGATTACAGATATTTTGGCCTTAACCACTGCTGAACACCAAAGATAATTTTTATAGTGATGCAGACTCCAATGAAATATTGAGAATCTTCAATAACGAATGTAGATTCTGCTTGCTTTGACCTGATCGGCGCCAGACGGGTACACGTATATGGAGAAAGATGCCAACTTGGATTTTCTGTTGAAAGATCTACATATAGACAGAAATTTTGGAATGGTTATATTACACATCAGTACCCATTAGTAACTCCTCTTTAACCTTTATCAGAGGTACTCTGACCAGTAAGATTTACTCTAGAGAAATTATTACATTTAAAATTCACTACTATTTTTTCTACGGATAAAAAGAATACACAAAAATTTCCGTCGAAACTTCATTCCCAGCATTCGTCAAAAGAATATCTTAAAGCGGAAAAAACCCCATTTGAATTTTTTTATTCGAATCGATCACGCAATCATAGAGTTTTCAAAAAACACATCACGTCCTTTCTGTAAAGGATATATAGGGGAATTGTCTCAGTTTCATGTTGCGGCATGTCTCGGGGCTCGTCGTGTCCTCTCACTGATTTATACAACCGCATTTCGTATACACTACGGTTTAGGAACAAGGGTCGAAACAAAAGAAAAGAAAAAGAACGCACGAAACGTGTTCAACAACTCCTGATGACCCTAAAGAAAAGCAAGGGAAAAATTGGAAGTTGTAATGGAAGTTTCGGCAGAACAGTCGGGCAATTATGTTGAATGATATGCCCTTAAGCTAAAATGGATGGGCGAAAAAGGCAAAGCGATGTCTGCCTGGGGCTATATTTACACCATCCAGTTTATTAAATATAAAAAGGAAGCTCTGGGAAAGTTCCTCGTCAAAATGTAATTTCATTATTTAAAAGTAATTGGAAAAATGCGTTTTTGATGGGTACATGAATATGAAAATTTTCAGTTCGGTGGGTATTTGATAGAAAAGTGTAATTAATAGAATGATTTTTGGATAACATCCGTAGTTTATACCAATTTTGTGAGTTCAGTATCTCTGGTACTTAAATTAATACTATATTTTAAATATATACTATTGCATTCTGTTTGAAAAATAAGTGTACATATTTCCTAAATACACAGACTGTTAGCCTATAATATGCATATATTTATTTCATTTAGTATTAAGTTACGATGTCGCTAACTTCTAACCGATCTCATAATCTTTACCTACGCTCACTAAATTTTAAAAAGGTGAGAGGGTGTTATAATGCGTCTATACAAGTAAAATTTATTCAGAATTGTTAGAATCATAGAAAATTGTGTATCTTATAGTTAAATTAGTCGTGTGTTAATTTTGTATCTTATACTTTTATGACACACTTATGCGCCATGGTAAGACGAACGATTACAAACAGTAAAAAAATTAAACCAAAAGCTTTATAAGGAATTCAGTTTGTATTCTCAAAGCGAAATTGCTAGAAATGCAAAAATTTAGCGCACAACAGTTATTTAAGAAAATTTACTCTCACCAACAAGCTGTCGACAACATTGCCACCAGCGACGCAAAATCACCGAGAGGGAGGATAGAAAAATTATTGCTTTGCAAATTTTCGTCAAAATAAAATGTTTTAGATCCAGCTTCGTTGTATGTAAAACTAGTTCAAAGTTTGCACATACAAACTGACTATTTTTTATGGTGAAATCATATAAATTTGCACCTAAAAATTTTTTGAACTTGAACACATGTTAATGTGCAATAACTTTTGAAAAATATTTTTTCAGAATGCCTACTACGAGGTGAAGAAATTAGATAACGGGACTGGTGTGAGATATGCTATTTATTGCAAATAATCATATATTCAACTTTTAGCCACTTTAAAATATCTCCTCCCCTATCTATACACCACTGTATACGTGTCCTTCATTGTTCAAAATGATGCTGTAGATCATCAATCAACAACTCTGCAGTTTTTGCTTTCACATGTCCAACAGACTGAAAATGTGCTCCTTCTAATGCACTATGCACTTATGTTATGAATCATAGACATGCTTCGACTACCAATGTTTTGTTTTTGTTTGCATGGTCTAAAGACCATCATAGATGAATTCGGTAAGTATATTTTAATGTACAACGTAAATCATTTTACGGTGCCAGCTGTGCGTACTTATAAATATTAATAAGTTTTGAAAAAGTATTAAAAAAAGTCCATCAAATAAAAATATGTTTAAAATCTATAACAATTAAAGCTCGAAGGTAAACTAAAGCGGACAAAGAGACGAAACTGCGGGTTGTTGGGAAATATCAAGGTTAATGAAATCCCAATTACAGCCTCGCCCGATGCGATTGCGCGATGGAAGGAGCGCAGTTTCTTTATTTAATTACCGCACCTTGTATATTCGTCTTGTTCACACTAAATCTAGCTTGTTAATTCTTTAGACACCGGAGAAGTTTAAAGGTTAATTAAGTAGAAATCTATAATAGTTTTTCATGGAAATAAACTAGATCGAGTAAGTAAGGAAACTAATTTTAAAATCACTCTTAAATTCCACCATTTTTATACGAACCAAATTGAGTATTACTGTGCAGAATGTATGTTAAAATAATAAACAAAATAATGTTATTGTAATGCTGAAGAGTAAATGCAATTTACTGTAATGGATTGTAATCAAATGTTACAGGCTCATTCGCGTAAATAAGACATCTTAACACGATACATTGTAACAGTACACCATCATAAAGCATTGTGATTCGTTCTTCAAACACAACGGATTAGATTATTTGCGCGAACTGAAATGAAAACATGACAATCAAAGTAACTGATTGCTTGCGTGAGCTAAATTTCATCAGAAGTGAATGAAGCAATAAAATATGCCTACAGTCTGAAGTGGATGGCGGAAGTAAGGAAGATCGTTCCCCTTACTTAGGGTTTATTACATCCCATAATACTCGAATTGAGCATTAAAGTTACTAAGCACTGGAAATAATTGACTAATTAAGTCTAGTTCGGAGCAACCATGTAGGCGCGGAAGACAGCTGTTTTATAGTCGTTGATTTCGGGAGTTCATTTGAATATTAATCGGCGTAGTACAGTGCAAAACAACGCACCAGTTTTACACAATTCTGTAATAATAATAATAATATCAATGATAATAATTACACACGATAAAATATATACTTTAAATGGACGATATGAGACTATTTACCTCAAGTAAAACGCAAATACGACTTTTAAGGATATCTGAAGCATTCAGCAAAGACACTGGTGGGGAATTTGGAATAACCAAATACAAAATGTAACATATCGAGGAGGACGAGGAAAATCTAAGACTTCTGAAAGTAATCTAACACTTAACAAAGAAACCCTCATAAATATGCTGCCAGAAGGAAGTTATAAATATCTGGGGTTTGAACAAAATAGAAAAATAAACCATTCATACGTAAAACGGAAAAATTATAAGAAAATATGAACAAAGAATAACTCCTGGAAGTTAAGAAACACTTAACAAAGAAACCTTCACAAATATGCTGCCACAAGAAAGTTATAAGTATATATTTCGAATATATACTTTTTACCCAGTTTTAGACAATTCTGTAATAATAATAATAATAATAATATCAATAATAATAATTACACACGATAAAATATATACTTTAAATGGACGATATGAGACTATTTACCTCAAGTAAAACGCAAATACGACTTTTAAGGATATCTGAAGCATTCAGCAAAGACACTGGTGGGGAAATTGGAATAACCAAACACAAAATGTAACATATCGACGAGGACGAGGAAAATTTAAGATTTCTGAAAGGAAACTAACACTTAACAAAGAAATCCTCATAAATATGCTACCAGAAGGAAGTTATAAATACCTGGGGTTTGAACAAAATAGAAAAATAAACCATTCATACGTAAAACAGAAAAATCATAAGAAAATATGAACAAAGAATAACTCCTGGAAGTGAAGAAACACTTAACAAAGAAACCTTCACAAATATGCTGTCACAAGAAAGTTATAAGTATATATTTCGAATATATACTTTTTACCCAGTTTTAGACAATTCTGTAATAATAATAATAATATCAATAATAATAATTACACACGATAAAATATATACTTTAAATGGACGATATGAGACTATTTACCTCAAGTAAAACGCAAATACGACTTTTAAGGATATCTGAAGCATTCAGCAAAGACACTGGTGGGGAAATTGGAATAACCAAATACAAAATGTAACATATCGACGAGGACGAGGAAAATTTAAGATTTCTGAAAGGAAACTAACACTTAACAAAGAAATCCTCATAAATATGCTGCCAGAAGGAAGTTATAAATACCTGGGGTTTGAACAAAATAGAAAAATAAACCATTCATACGTAAAACAGAAAAATTATAAGAAAATATGAACAAAGAATAACTCCTGGAAGTTAAGAAACACTTAACAAAGAAACCTTCACAAATATGCTGCCACAAGAAAGTTATAAGTATATATTTCGAATACATACTTCGAAAGCGATCGGATATACCCGAAGTCGAGATTCATATGCGTATGGTATGTGTATGAATGCCGGATTAGTTTGATGATGACGAATCGATGGCGCTCTTTATTATGTTCGACGAGTGTTAATATATTCCTTAATCAATTTTTGACATTAGAATACACTGGTGTTACTATTAAATGTATTGTTTGCAATATTAACATTTTACCATACAGTATTTTTGTGTGCAAAAGATATGTTAATAGCAAACATTAAATATGCAACGTGATGTACCATATTATAAATTTCTATATGAATTTATTTTTATGTTAAGTGTGTGCAACATTTCACAAAATATTGTAGACAATGAAGAATATCGAACCTTTTGGTGGAAATACGTTCCGGAACAGAGATTGCCAAGAGGTCAATTACAGTATAATTTTCCTCGGATGAAAATTATGATTACGGATCAAATAAACGCAGGGTTGAACGATCAAAAAATATGGCTGACGGTAGATAAAACAACGGATGCAAGAAAGAATAGTATTTTAAATGTGTTGGTGCGCACTTTAAAAAGTGGTGAGATTTCCTTGGCTCTTCTTTTACATAGTAGAATGTTATGGAAGACAAATGCGGAAAGGATAAAAGAAACTATAAAACATAAATTTGGGAAATTCAATACATCGGCAACCCAACTTGTAATGTTGGCTACAGATGGGGGTTCCAATATGATTGAAGCTGGAAAGTTACTAAAACAATCTAATATTCACTTGCTTCATGTAACCTGTTTGCTCCTTGCATGTCATCTTGTAGCTGAACTTATTAGAAACAGTTATCCAAAAGTAGATCAATTTATAGTTTCCACCAAAAGGGTTTTTAATCTCCAAAACGCATTCGTGAGTTTAAACAGGCTTGTCCTGACATTCCTCAGCCACCACAGCCGGTATAGACGAGATGGGGAACGTGGCTTCAAGCTGTTTTACATTATGAGAAATTTCCGTCGTATAAATATCGACAATAGGATATTCTATACTGAGCTGAGTACTCCACCGTATTCATGTAAAAGCAAACCAAAAATTCGAAAATTCAATTTCCCTTCAACAGAAATGTCAAGGTATAAATAAATTAATTGCTTCTAGGGAATACGAAGAATTAAAATTAAAACAACGTTTTATCCGTGAAATTTAATTATTTCCATTTATCATCCCTATTTCCCCTTTTCCATATGTTTATTCTCGTTTTTAATGACCCATGATGTTCAGCTCTTTGTTTTAACAAAGGTGCTTTTTAAATGATTGAGTTAACCTACTTTAAAGTTCTGATAGGGAGATAATTCTCATTTTAGCCTTAACTTCTGTATGCTATCTTTTTATTACATAAGTAGGGTCATTTTATTAAATAATATATTGAAGTACTACAATATATATTTCAACTGTGAATTAAAAAAGAAGTTAAATTTATTGTTTTATGCAATATAGAATCACGTATTTTGGTACTTACAAAATCAAAATTTGATATCAATTCAACCACAATTCGATGCTTAATTTTTGGAAAATTTAATAAAAAAAATAAAATCAATGTCTATGCAGACATTGAGTAGAATGCTTCGCAGTTCTTTCGTGAAGTTTTACTACGAACCTATGTTTCAACACGGTGTTTATATTCTTTCCTACTGAAGACGACAGCCTGGCGATCGAAATACATGTTTAGGATACAAATAGTATTGCGGTAACGAGTTTTTATTATCTTTTTTATTAATTTCTCAGTCGCGGCGTCCAACGTAATGTAGATTCAGGCATATGTATTTAAATATATAATAAAATTATGATAAGTTCGTTATGTGAACAATATGGCTTTTTTTCTAGGGGTTTTATCTGTATTTATGTACATACATATTAGGAGCCGCTTTTTATATTCGCAAGCATAAAAACAAAAAAGGCAGCTGAAAAACATGGAGTAAGTCTTAGAATGCCACGTTCAAGTCAACAAAAGATATATGCTAATCGAGTTGTTACAGTATTTGTTTTCATATTTGTCTTGTTTCCGATCTCTTTCACTTATTTTTTAATAAATTTAACCATAATTTTTTATTTTCTAACACGAAATGTTCAGGTAATAACTTTATTTTTATATGAATCTCTGATTTACTATTCTTCACTATTTAAATTCGAATATATAATCTAACTTCCACACGTTGTTGTCCTGTTCATATTAGTAATTACATTATGTCCACTTCACTTCATTTGATGCCTCTCATCAATACGTTCAGGTTGTCGAAGCGAATGAAAAAGGTGTTAGTTAGAATCTGAAAGTGGGGTGGGCGGGAGGCCTTAATGTCATTTGCGGCGCATTTCAGTTCACATTTAATTTCCTGTCATACGATCAGATTCCGATTCGAAAATCGATGGCGCCTCCTCTGACGCTATTTTCTAATGGAACAAACTGGATCCTGTGATCGTTCGTTCGCTCCCCCCTGGCAAGGTATAATCTCTGAAATTAAGTTTTTTACGCAGCGGACAGGTTTCGTGCGAATCTTTGCGTGGAAATGAACGCGTTAAACTGTGCGCTTCTGCGAGATTCAGAGTCGAAATTAAATCAGTTTGTATAAATGGCACAATTAAGCTGTCGTAATTATTCTTTCTCAAATCTTTATTTACAATGTTTTAATGATTTCGAATCCTAAATTTAATAATTTCATAGAAAACAAGGGAAATATATTGGAAGACACTTTTATCGCTTGTAATGGATGGATCTGTGAATATATATAGGTTGGTAGAAAAGTTTTGAAAGCAAAAATGAAACAATGTGAATTTTTAAATGAAATTAGTTTTTTTATTCAATGTAATCTCCCTCAACTTCAATACATTTATTCAAATGAGCCTCCAATAATTTTATACCATCTCTGTAATGCTCTGCAAAATACTCTTACACGGCTGAAATAGCTTCTTCATTCGATGAAAGACGCTGTCTACGAACGAATTGTTTCAAGTTTCTGAAGAGGTAGTAATCACTCGGAGCCAAATCTGTTGAATACGGTGGTTGTTCAAGCAATTCGTACTTTAATTCATTCAATTTAGCCATCGTCAAAACACTTTTGTGTGAAGGCACATTATCTTGATGAAAAAATATATATTTTTTTCGCTAAACCAGGTCATTTTTCACGAATTTTTGCATCCAGTTGATCTAAAAGGTTACAACAATACTAGTTAATTGTTTTAGCTTTTTCAAGATAATCAATCAATAAAATTCCTTTTGCATCCCAAAACACTGATGCCATAACCTTTTTTGCCGATCGTCCTGACTTCACCTCTTTTGGAGTTGAACAACCAACTGTAGTCCACTGCAATCGTTCTTGTTTCAATTTAGGATCATGGTGGTAGATCCAAGTCTCATCCATAGTTATAAAACGACGCAAGAAATCGTTTTTATTCCGCTTGAAATGCACCAAGTTACGCTGAGAAATTTGTTTTCGATCCTGTTTTTGTTGAATTGTTAACGAATGCGGCACTAACTTTCCAAACAGCTTTTTCATATGTAATTCTTCATGTAAAATATGGAGTACTCGTTCGCCTGAGATGCCTATGGTATTAGCAACATCACGCTTAGTCAAATTCGGATCTTCACTAACCATATTATGTACTTGCTCAATGATTTCTGCTGTTGTTGCAGTTTTTGGTCGTCCACTACTTGGTTCATCTTCAACGCATGTACGACCACGTTTAAACTCTAAAACCCATCGATGTACAGTTGGAAATGAAGGAGCACATTCCTTTAACACGTTCACCATTTTTGTATGAATCTCTGTTGCTGATAAACCTTCCAAAACAAAGAATTTTATCACAGCGCGATATTCAGTTTATTCCATTGTTAAAAAATACACCGACACGTCTAATTCAAATGGATTGCTAACAATGAATGAATTGACAGATCGAGATAAAATTTTTAGTGTGTTCATATGACACATGAGATATTAAAATGGAGTATGAATTTTGATGCTGATTAATAGGTGTCGCTTTCAAAACTTTTCTACCAACCTGTATATAAAAGTTCACCCCCCAAATATAGACCAATAAAAGCACTCCATTCCAGACGTTTTTCCGAAAAGCAATTTATCCCAATTTTAATGAATTTACGGAATACATTTCCTGTTCTTACATAACACATTTTATATAAAACCGCTTTAAACATACTTATTTACAATGTCGCAACTTCAGAGAGGAAATTGAAATACAAATTCCTTTATTTATCGCAATGACGTTGTGGATGTGTTCGAATTTGAAGCAAATATGAATTATTAAATACTGAAACATTGATCTTAATATAGAAAATCTATCCGCCTACATAAAATAAAGCTAATGTCAGGTATGCATAATGGTGGATACATATTCTGCAATCAATGTTACGATGTCTGCTTCATCGTAATAAATTAGTGATCATTAGCGAAAATAAGTCTTAATATTCTGTATACGTACTTTACAGTCTTTTATGTAAGTACTCCCATGCTCGTTTACAAAATAATCTCCAGTTTCTAGCGATTATTTACTGAACGTGAACGTCCGTATTTATTATAGATTAAAGTATCGATAAGGTTGTTTTAGTAAAGTACGTGGTTATGTATTTTGTAATTATTGTAACGGGTGAGGCAGAATAACGAGCGATTTTAAAAAGGCTGTAAAAAAACAAGAAAAACAATATTTAGGAATAAATTCATTATTTTCTCAAAGAACATAAAAAAGCATTAATTATTTTATTTTTTAAAAATAACTCCGGAGAGATGACATCCGTTCAGGCGTACACATTCTTCCAATCGTGTTTTGAAACTATTCATTACATTTTGCAGCATTGCTAGGGGAATGTTTTCCACTTCCTGTCGGATCCGTTCGTTCAGGGCTTGAATTGATTGTGGTGAGTTATCTTGAAACACTTTACTTTTTAAGTACCCCCACAAGAAAAAGTCGCACGGTGTGAGGTCCGGTGAACGGGAAGGCTAGGTGATGTCCCCATTTCGAGAAATCACATGATTTGGAAATAATCTGTTAACAATATTCATGCATACTCTGGCTGTATGGTAGGTTGCTCTGTCTTGTTGAAAAAATATTTCCTCGTTAACTTCGTAGCGTGCAAGCTGTGGTTCAAAAAAGTTTTCCAACATGTCGGCGTATCTTTGTGAGGTTACTGTCACAGCATTGCCACGAACATTTTCAAAAAAGTAAGGCCCTATGATCCCCGATGAAGACATAGCGCACCACACAGTAACTTTTGTGGAGTGAAGGGGTTCTTGATGCATTTGTCTAGGATTTACGTCACTCCAGTATCTAAAGTTCTGCTTATTGACGCAACCGGACAAATGGAAATGAGCTTCGTCACTCATCCATAAGTTGTTTACAATATCCTCATGTTGATTAATTAAATCTGAAAACTCTTCACAGAAGAGCCTATACGATTTGGATTTTGTATGGATGAAGGTGGAGATCCTTGTGTAATATTCGTCTGACAGTTCGGTTTGAAATCCCAAGTGTAGTGCTATGCCGGCGAGCTGAACGATAGCTGTTCTTTCACGGTCGATATTCTCGGGCATACGCACCGATTTTGGGCGACCAGGTTTCTTTTTCGTTGTTGACGAAGTTTCCTCAAAGTTCCTAACCCATTTTTTAATGGCACAGGCAGACGGCACTGGTTGATTGCGATTAATGTTAAAATGATTTCGAAAGGCACGACGCGCGCGCATTTAAGAATTATCATTTTCATAAAACGCCTTAACAACGTACGCACACTGTTGAGGGGTCTAACGCTCCATTGTTACTAAATGCTTATATCAAGGAAACATGGTCGATAACGTCCCTACCACCTCCAAATGACACGGCGTGAATCGCGGGCTTTTTAAAATCGCTCGTTATTCTGCCCCACCCTGTATTTTACATATACATAACTACGTATTTTACAATTAAATGGTGTATGGAACATGTATGAAACACCGCATGCGTTTATTTAGTTAACTAATAATGTTATTGAAGTTGAATTTGTACATTTTGGTTCTCAACGGTGTGGATCGCGTACGGAGTTTGTTTTCGTACAGGTATTTTTCGCCGTGGTTTACCAGGTGCGACACTTTGCAATTATTTGCTGATGATGACAACTTGGTTGTCGAAATGCGTATACAGAATTACGAAAGTTAATGTGGAAAGGGGTTATATATCAACCTTAGTGATTAATAATGTTATAAAATATAAAATTCTTAAATTTGATTAATATTGTACATCAAAAGGTAAATGTAGACTTTCACTAAATATAGTTGTATTTTTAACAGGATATGTTCTACAATATACAATAAACAATATTCTTTTAATTTAAAGATTTGAAAGACAGATCAACGAAAAGAGAGACATATTTGTACGTAAATACATTTAAATTGTAATTGAGTATAAAAATTACCTGCAACATTTATTTTTGCATAAGTTTCACTATTATATATACATATACTAAGTTATAATATTTTCTATAGAGGGGTATATTATTTTCTCTTCGTGTACTGCAAAAGATATGTATGAACTGTAAAACGTTCTGGGCATCAAATACAATTTATTGTGTAAAATTCGAGACAGTTTACATTTTCAATAAAGAAACACTAAACAACCTATCAATTTTAAGATATATCAGTTTGAAAACAATCAAGTAACATCAGTGTACATCTTGGTTCTTTGCGGTGTAGATCGCGTACGGAGTTTGTTTTCGTACAGGTGTTTTTCGCCGTGTTTTACCAGGTGCGACACTTTGCAATTGTCTGTTGATGATGACAACTTAGTTGTCGAAATGCGTATACAGAATTACAAAAGTTAATGTGGAAAGGGGTTATATATCAACCTTAGTGATTAAATTCAAGTAACATACTACAAGTAGTAATGTATATCTCATACTAATGATATAAATAACAATATAGGCAAAACGATATGATACAACGAGATGCAGGTCACGATTCACGTGAACAACCATGAAACTCTTGTCTTAAAATATTGATCTAAATTATTAATCCATCTCTACATAAATATATCGAAGTAACAAGCCAACGAGAGACCGGTTTTACATTCCCATTTAATGTCATAATTGAATAAGAGACAACAGCACGGTCCTGTGAAAACATAAAAGAACACTGAAAATTCGTTAAAATTTTAATATCAAGTAAGAGTGCTAAACAAACTTAAAGAATTAACAATATAAATTTAAACATTAACGAAAGCAATTTAAGATGCTCATGAGTTCAATTAGTCATACAATACGGCGTAGAAAGCAGAGTGGAGTCAAGTTAAAGAATTCGAACGTTAGGAAGGAAAAACCAAGAGGATACACGAAAAGCATAAAAAGGGCGGACGAGGAATTTCTTTTGTACGTTTCGAGCAAACCAGACGTGGGATGATAATTTAAAATTTTTACGTCACGTTACACATTAAACTTGTTAAACGGTTGCGATTTAAAATTTAGTAACGCATTTATAAATATAGTCAAGATATTTTGCGGTTTTTAAAATTAGAAAACATTTTTAATTTTCCTTAATCCCAAAGCTAAGGCATTTAAAACTAATTTTGTGCTTTAGGTTAAATAAGGCGGTATATAAAATGACGGCGAGACATTATATCCCCTGAAGTTATGTTTCAAATTTGTACAGAGCTAAGCATAAATCGATGGAATATCGGTACATCTCATCATAACTAGATAATTAAACAGTGTCGCACCTGGAAAACTACGGTGAAAAACCGGCACGAAACAACATACACGACCTGTACCGTCGAAAGCCAAAACGCGGTGTGCGTCTGATGATGACAACTTAGTTGTCGAAATACGTATACAGAAAACGAAAATTAATGTGGAAAGGGGTTATATATCAACCTAGCTATTTGTGATTTAGATGCGCGTGTTTAGAATTATCACTAAGATTTACGCAATGACATTAGAACCAAATTCTTAGAACTTCAACATGTTTTGTGAATTCAAATTCATATTAATCAAATCCCACATTTCGTAGGTACCAAGCCGACGTCTCAACAATGCAATTAGTGTAGTGATTATACCACACCTCACATCTAATGCATTCCTCTCGACCGCAGCAGAAAACGCAAAGCGAACTCAGAGCTTTATAAGAATATTAAATATTTGTCATTCGACTCGTACAAGAAATACAAAAGATGAAATAAAATCATCCTTTGGCGATGCGCATGTTGAAGATGAAACCGACTATATTTCAAAAGCAACTCGGATAATGATATTAGGATAAGTTTCCTCAATGTGTAGACCGTATTCTGTGAAAAGAAGGACGGAAATCCGTACCAACGGCATTTATCTCTCGTTAGATGGAAATTCGCAGCGCTGCATCCGCTGCATTCCCTTTCACACCCCTAAATCTATTTACCGCTAATAGTTTCTTCATAAATATAAAGTTATTTGCGTTATCGACATACGAAATGATTTATTAGAAGAGAAGATAAAACGTGTCGATGTTATTAAACTTTATACGTCGGCAATCTATTAATTAAAAGTGTGAATAATTACCGTATATTTTACTCGAGGGAACTCGATTTTGATTTCAAATTCTATCACACATGAGGAATTCTCATTAAGAAAACGCTTCATTGGAAAACGTATCTTGTTGTATAATTGAATTAGAACGAAAAAAATTCATTAACATGCGACCCAGGTGGTGTTGTCTAACCTACATATATGGTAAGGCAACCGTCCTAATTGAGATCAAATTATGAGCAGACAATTCAATAGAGTAAAAGTATTTCAGACCACGTTTTCGGTCAGTTCCCCAAAGGGAGACTGACACTAACTTCGCCACTTTGCGGAAATAACTTTATGCGAACGAACTTTGACGTCGAACGCCGTTGCAGAATGCCGCACCACTGGAAAATTCCCTCCCTTCGCCCCGTTACGAAGTTTCCTTATGAGAGAAATTGTGTGTATATTGGTTGCGCATGCAGGCGCATTTTCTAAATAGCTTCCGAGCACGATGAATAAAATAAGTTAAATACTTGAGGTCGGACTTTGTCTTTGAGATACTCGCTCGGGTTTTGAGAGTAAACTGTTTCTTGGTTTTCGAGAAAATGTGTTTCAAACAGTTTCGTGCACCTATTGCTGGAAAAATATCTATGAAACTGGAATTCTTAATATATTTACAAATACAATTGCGAGCTATCTCATTCTATTGCCAGAAATGCATAAAAGAATTCTACTAAGTATAAATTTTATCAAATGCACTTGAAGTATGATAATAGTTTGAGAAAGTAGTAGTCGTATTTTGTGTCTTCATATTCGTCGCAATATGTAAAAGGTGTTACAAAAACTTTAAAATACGAAGCAACTAACTGTTGTTTAATATCCCTGCCTAAATGGGTTCATACGATTAGTTTGGTATTGATGTATCCCTTTCGTCAATTAAGCAGTTCTACTCAATTTTGAACTTACTAACCCAAAATTTTCAAAAATAAAAGTATCAGAGTAAAATTTGTCAGGTCTCTACTTGTGCTGCAAATATCATCGTTTCTAGTATCAAAATGGCTACAGCAAATAATAATAAAGATGCTGGTATAAAACCAAATATTTTCAAAAAAAAACTCATATATTTTTACAAAAACATTTGAAATGAACCATGTGTTTGAATTTTTAAAATATATTAAAAATAAATTAATGAAAATACGTCCAAAATTTGTCTGTAAATGATTCTTATACATATACTATATATTATATACATACGAGAATATATTTTCTTGGGTTTTAAGCCAGGACACAATTCACACACGGCTTAGAACAGTTAAAAAATGACCGGCACCAAAATATTTCTGGGCTATTTTTCTTAGTTAGACAGCAAATGTAACTTATAATATATATAAATCCTTCCTGATGAATAAAACGCAATACACACCACTAAGAACCTTTCTGGAACCATAATCAGCACAAACAGATACTATAACACCTCTTTTACCATAGAAAACGCCATATTATAAATGAAAAGAAAACGTAGGTCGTCTACTGTGTGGGGATTTTTTGGACGCATTATAAGGGAAACGCAGAAGATAGTTATTGCAAAGTAATACACCAAAAAGTGTCTACCCAGAATTGATGAAGCACTCAAAAACATTTGTTCTTGCTCGAGACCAAACACTTAGATTTTCCATCACGAGTACTCCAACCAATCGCTTCATCGTCTGTACTGAGTTTTCAGCAATAACCGAAGTGAAAATTTTAGAACATCCAGCCTACTACTCACGAATATCCATATGAAAAACATATTGAAAATAAGGAAGTTCAACGATGAGGGCCTTCGTAGAGAGTGTGGTTTCAAAGAATGGACACATGCTTAAAATGCAGTGAAATTATTTTTTTTACTCCTTTTATATACAAGGTTTTCCAATAAGAGTGACATGATTTCTTTAAAAAAAAAAACACACTTATTATTAAGAAAATTCAAAAGTTTTTTATTTAATGTGAAGTACAATCGATACAATTAAGTTCTAAATAAAACGTCATTCAAATATCCTCCACGACTTCTTCTGCAGGAACGAATTCGATGAACCCAATTTTCGAACACTTTTACCACTAAATCTAGTCGTACGTCATGAATGTCACGTTCAATATTGACTTGTAAAGCTTGAAGAAAGTCTGGTTTATTTCGATAGACCAATGACTTCAAATAACCCTACAAGAAATAGTCTAATGGTGTTAAATCACAACTTCTTGGAGGCCATTCAATATCACAATTTCTTGAAATAATCGAATCTCCAAACTTTTCTCGCAATAATTCTATTGTTGCATTTGCTGTGTGGCACGTAGCCACGTCTTGTTGGAACCAAATGTTGTCAAGATCAACATCTTCCAATATCTGCCATAAAAAGTTGGTTATCATCAATCTATACCGCTCTCCATTGACAGCAACGGTGTTACCAGCTTCATTTTGAATGAAGTACGTACCGATGATTCCACCATACCAAAAACCACACCAAACTGTCAATTTAGGTGAATGTAATGGTTTTTCATAAATAATTTGTGGATTTTCTTCGCAACAGAATCGACAGTTTTGTTTATTTACCACACCATCCAGATGAAAGTGAGCCTCATCAGAGAAGATGATTTTTTAAAAAAATCGTTATCGTTTTCAAGTTGTTCCCAGGCAAAATCAGCAAATTCACGACGTTTACGGTGGTCCAATGGCTTCAGTTCTTGAGTGAGAACAATTTTATAGGGATGCAAACCCAAATCCTTTCTCAATATCCGCCAGGTTGTGGTTTGAGACAGTCGCAATTGTTGAGAACGTCTTGGAATCGACAAATGACGGTCTTCAGTAACACTTGCCTGAACGGCAGCAATATTTGCATTACTTCGAGCGGTTCTTTGTCTTATTGGCACTTGAAAATTATATAAAGAAAATGTAACCTCAAAATTTTTAACAATTCGACGAATAGCGAGCACACTTGGACGATTATTACGACCATAAAATGGCAAAAGCGCACGAAAAGTTGCAATTGGAGAACGATTTTTTGATAATAAAACTGAATAATTTGTAAACGTTGTTCTTGCGTATATCTCTCCATGATGAAATTGTAAACACTACTGAATACAATGAAAAAACAAATGACAGATCATGACATATTACAAATGGTCGAAATGTCACTTCAAAATCATATCATCCCTATTGGAAAACCGTATGTGTGTTGAAAGTACAATATAAGATTATTGATCACTAAATATTCTTAGCAATCACATGCATTTGTTCTCAGTGGGTGATAAATTCTCATTTATTAACCACAATTTATGATTTAAAAAAGTCCATCTATATATAACTGAACAATTGCTAAATTACAAATACGACGTGAATTTTTTTAAACCAAACATTAATTCAAAAGAATAAGAGAACCTTTTTCCCTTGTATTTCCTAGTTTTGGTGTATATTCGACAAAAACAAGAGACCCGAATAAATAATGGTTTTAAAATTGGTAGATAATTAAGATTAATAGTCCACATAAAATTCCAACACAACACAAAACTGCCGCCCTTTACCTATTGGACTGTCTGTTAGACAACGCAGTATTTCTACAATCCGGTGGACTCGTTTCAAAACACAAACGACCACCCAAATGCCGTGCAATTACCTGCATATTACGCCTTTCATGCGATTACACTGTGCTTTTTTCCCATCTCCAAGTTTCATTTTCGGTTTTAATTTTCTAGCACTGGCGTTCGCTAGACATTTAACGTGATAATTGGGCATTTAAACATTCGGACATCTCTGGCGTTCCAAAAAAAAACAACGACATGAAAAGTATTTACACGTGCTTTAACATTTTTTATTTCATGGAATAAATAACACCGGGAACCTCTTCTGTTACGAATTCGTTTATTTATGGTTGTCACAATTTAAAAAGGAAATTACTAAGGGAAATTCTTTATTAAAGACTTTAAGTACTTCTTCGTAATTTATATTTAGTTTTATTAATTTCACAAAAGCATTTTTTGTTGTGTTTATTTTATTGATTTATTGTAATGTACGTATCTAAAATGTCTCAGTGTAATCGCCGTGTGTTCGTCGATACATATTTTACAGATGCGAATATATACCTTACTCATCGTTATTGTTCAGTCAAATTTGGCACCGGTGCAATTAAGTGAATGTTTTAGACCGCGTACTTCGTCTTTCGACCATCGCCTCGCAGATTTGGGGGATCGTGAGTCGAACGAGCATATTTCACGACGATAACCGATCTTTACTTGTTGCTTTCACCCTATTCGATCGTTTATGCTCTAAACGCTTACTGAACTGAATTATGCGAGGAGGATCCATATTCCGGGACTAAGCGGCCACAGATTCTCCATAATCTTATATGTTAATGGTAGGTATATATGTATACAATACGTATGTTATCGTGATTTTGTTAAACTGTGTTGCCAATAATCCCTTTTCGCTATAATTGCACTTATACATAAGGTGCATACGAGCACATTAAGAACGTTCTTTAATGGCGAAAATATTTACTGCAACTAGGTAGTATATGTATAGACATTTTGGTGGCGGCTTAAGCAGATCTCTACTAAGGACTGAGATTCATATATGTGCAGTTTCAAATCGTCAGGGAGACGGTTTTGGTATCATTTATATGTAAATGCGTATACAGTCCATGCAAATCTTTATCGAAATTGGTTTATTTTCGGAGAATTTTAACTTTGGCTTATGTAAATATTTTTGTTTTATTTTAATAAATGTATTAATGGTTTACAAAGCTTCTATAAAAATACCCTTAAAGTATATATTTTATTCCTTACGAATAAACGAAGTGTGTTAATAAAATTAATAATCTGATAATCAACGTAGAAGTTAATCAAAGTAGATTTATAATAGGACAAATACATATTTACATTAGTCATAAATACATATTTCATTGTTTAAACTTTAACACTTCATCAAGTCTAACTCTCGGCGGTTTTCATCGCATTTTCAGATTGCCACCCCCCAAAAAAAAACCTTTATTATAGCCATTAGCCAAAACTAAGGTATTTAATTCTCAAACTTTTCATAGGTCGTACCCGCCAAAAACTGGCATTAAACTGTGTGGAAAAACAATTTTAATCGTCCTCCTACTACTATACTACGGGCACGGCCTCATTTTAATTGCTTAATTGATGAGGACGGAACGTAATCAGGGCCTTCACTGAAAGTTTACAGAAGGCCCGGCGGAACGGTTTTTTTTTACGAGACTTTCTTTCTCCGCGACCATTCCGTTCGATTTATTGTGTTCATTTATTATTTAGATCTCTTTTTAGCCGGCATACGTACGAAGAGAGAAAGAAACGGTTCCCCGACGAATGTGAAATCGGGGTGAGATTCAAGTTGGAAAATACGTTTTAATCGATAATCAATTCGACCCCGTCCTACGTTGTGTTAATAGTTTACGATTAATTGAATTTCTCTTCGGTCTCGGGTCGAGTGCTCTTCACGCCGCCCCGAGCGTACGCCCATGGAACCACCATCTGATGTGTGTTTTGTATTCATGCACTGGAAAGGTTAGGTGGGAAGTATTAATAATCCCGGTTAAAATATGAGTGGAACATGCTAATACAGAGGTCAAAATCGTTGATCGTATCTTCATGAAGTTATATATATGTGGAACGTGCATCCCTAGAGGTAATACTCGAATAGATCACTGCGTATTTGGACTCTATAGGGCATGTAATACATTGTTCAGCATGTATTGGGTTGGCAACTAAGTACTTTCGGTTTTTACTGATAGAGAGCGTTGCTTTCTTTTTTGTATACCGTATGTTAGTGCTGTACTTTACCGTTTGTCGCGTGATACTAGTCACATTGACGTAACGTCAGAAGCAAGTAGTGCGTGATTTTTATTAAAACTATTAGTTGTGGGTTAATTTTAAATGGAGTGCAGAAACGAACATTTTCGACATATTTTACTATTTTATTTCCGTAAAGGAAAGAAAGCTGCTGCGGCTCACAAAAAGATATGTGAAGTTTATGGTGCTAATTGCTTAACAGAGCGCACGTGTCAGAATTGGTATAAAAATTCCGTTCTGGAGATTTTCCCCTCAAAGATGAGCAACGTTCTGGTCGGCCTACTGAAGTTGACGATGACCAAATCAAAGTCATAATTGAAGAGGATCGTCATATAACTGTTCGAGAGGTTGCGGAGAGGCTACATGTATCGCACACAACAATTGAAAAACATTTAAAATGTCTTGGGCTAGTTAAAAAGCTTGATATTTGGGTACCTCGCGAATTGAAAGAAATTCATTTAACACAAAGAATCAACTTTTGCGATATGCACCTTAGACGAAATGAAGCCGACCCTTTCTTAAAAAGAATCATCACTGGTGATGAAAAATGGGTCCTGTACAGTAATATAGTACGAAAACGATCATGAAGCAAACACGATAAACCAGCTCTAACCACATCGAAAGCTGAATTGCATCCAAAAAAGATCATGCTGTCAGTTTGGTGGGATTACAAAGGTGTTGTGTTTTTTGAGCTGATTCCAAGGAACCAAACGATCAATTCTGATGTTTACTGTCAACAATTAATAAAACTGGATGAAGCAACCAAAGAAAAACGGCCAGAATTGTCAAATCGGAAAGGTGTACTTTTCCACCAAGATAATGCAAGGCCTCACATATCTTTGGCAACTCGTGGGAAACTATTGGAGCATGGCTGGGAAGTGATGCCACATCCCCCATACAGCCCTGATCTAGCACCATCTGATTACCATTTATTTCGAAGTTTGCAGAATTCTTTGAATGGTAAAACTTTCACAAATGATGATGACCTTCACTCGCACCTGGTTCAGTTTTTTGCTGATAAGGACTAGAAATTTTATGAGCGCGGAATCATGCGGCTGAAAGAAAGATGGCAAAAGGTCATTGAGCAAAATGGAAAATATATAATTGATTAAAAACTATTCTTTGTTTAAAAAAAAAGTGTTTTATTTTATATTACAAAACCGAAAGTACTTAGTTGCCAACCCAATATTTTATATTTGGATCGAGTTCTTCTTTTGCAACTATGTAGCTTGTGGAAGAGACATGAACAATTGTAGGATAGGAGAAACTATCTGAAAACTTTGGAGACTACCACTTTCTGATCCGAATGAAATTTTGTGGATTTATAAAATAATTAACTACATTAATTTCGTTAATTTTTATTATTATTAATTACTGTTTCATATAGTTATTATGGGATAGAATTTAGCTTCGTCCCCGCGTGGTACACCCTTGCTAACGTTAAAGTGCTAGAAACATTCAATTCAGGTTCTTCTATTACAGGAACTGCTGGGAAGTACATATTAGATGCAGATGATGATACCCAGACCAGTTCTGGTGAATATGTTAGTCAACACACGAAGACTCAAAAAGCCACTCCTGAAACAGTTCGGTGGCTCCAAAATCTTGGTCTGAAAATGTGACTTCTACTAGTCTAGATTTATATGATGTTTGTCCTCATTATATACAAGTACATGCGTATATGGTCGTACTGTCTCCCTTTTTACACTTTTTTTCCTATCTTGATATGTACTTTTCCATAAGCTAAATACATAAATAATTATTATATCTACAATTACATAATGTAATTTTTTGCAAGTTAGAAAGACTCGAATTCACCGTTCTCCTTGGTCTAACGGTGAAGACAGAGGACAGGAATTTTTACAAGAAGTTTCCGTATTATATATATGTATATGATGTAAAAAGTGACTAATTTAAAATGTTCCATTTACTACTGCACTTTTCAGCTGCATGTAAACGCTAAGCTAAACCATACATACTCACCTATTTTTTAATAGATTCCAAGATTATAGAGGAACTAATTGAATTAAAAAAGATGACGTTAGAAGAAATAACAGTAGTAATTAAAATATAAGGCGGGGAAACAAGCAGAACAAGTTGAAGTTATAGGAGAACATTTTGGCTGTATAATATATAATGATGTATCCATTGATTGTTATTATACAGTATCAAAAATCTTTCAAATCATCTACTAACTTAGTTAAATTGAGAAGACTTTGCAATAAAGCATATTCGTATTAGTTCAATGATTGTCAGTAGTCATTTACGTGAGAGTAAAGTTGCTTAATGCAGTACAATAATAAAACCGTTGTTATTGGACCGCCATCGCTAAATCGCACTACACCAAGATAAGCAACAACATTGATAGAGATTATTCTGACGTATTCACAACCGGAACATCTTTAGCGCGTGTTCATCAACGAACAAAACCTAGTCTATACAATAAAATCGAATAATTCGACGCACAGTAAAACACCTAATTAAGGTCCATGTGTGCGGGTGTTTCAATACGCACGGTTTTGGATATTTGCGCGTTTTTTACAGAAAATTCGAAAGCGCTCGGGTTGCTGAAATTGTATCAAAGAGATCTTATGCCTTCTGCGAAAAAACGGTTTGGTGAATACAACCATCAGTAGATTTTGCAGACAAATATCGGAGCCATCGCTGTATGGAAGGGGGAGCTGGAAAATGGTAACACGACGATGGAATGGCCTTCTTAGAGTCCAGATGTAAATCCAATAGAAAATATATGGACAAGTAATAGTGTATACTTGTAAGCTAATGTCTATCAACTTACAAAAATATATAAATATTTATAATTGTGAAAACATTATTTGAAATTATTTTCAGTTTCAGTTAGTTTATACTTTTTATAATTGAATTTGCATCACGTATTATATGTATATAACGTTATTAATGTCTTTTAGACTTATTATAGTTTATTTCGAAATTCCAATCGAACCGAAAATATAATATTAATGATGATCTGGCAATAATTTTGAAACATATACACCGATATGAAATTAAATATTTTGCTATTAGAGTTCATACATTTGATTACAATATATGATCTGGCAAATGTATATTTATGTATTTAAAGTATTACAAATATTCGACACACAATTATTATGTTGTACCCATTAATCACATGTGGATACAGATCCATATTTATAGGATGGAACTTTAATAATAGTAAATATTTTTTTTACAATTCAAACAAAATAAATGACTGTTCAATATTTTAATTACACCTCAATTTAATTATTTAATCATCAGTGATGTATACGATTTCTTTTCAACAATGCAGAAGTCGCAATTTACTTTTAGAAATGCTTTTTTGTATTTTTTTTTCTGCTGGAAGGATCTATGACCTTACAAGGATATACTAGCCTCACTGGTCAAGCAAATCAATATCAGTTCGACCTGTAAAATTCATTTGTACCACCCCCAGTGATAATTTCTTTATTTTTCTTTCTTCCTTCAACCTTCCTAAATCTTTTTTTCAATTCTATTTGATTAAATTTTCACTATATATCCAACTACCTACATTTTTGGACTGTAATGCTCTGAATAATTTTCAATATATGTCTATTCTTTCTTTAGTTGTCCCATGTATCTACATCTCTCTAAATTGCCTCAAATCTATCTGTAGTATCCCAAATCATTTCTTTCATCCCTTTGTTTTCTTTTTTTCATCTCAAAATATTTGTTATTTCTTTATATGTTCCTTGCATCCATATCTTGTCCCAAATTAGTGTCAAACCCATCTGTACTGCCCGTAAGTATTTCTTTTTCAATGGCATCCCTGTTTTCTTTTCTCTTCCAACCTCTGAAGCGTTTTTCAGTTCTATTTGATTATATCTTTACTAAATGTCCCATCTATCTAGACCTTTGGGCTCTATTCCTTCAGAAAATACTCGACTTACCAAAAATGTCTGTTATTTCTTTATTTGTTCTATGTATCCACGTCTCCTCTCCAATCTGCCTCAAATCTATCTATACGGCCCCGAATTGTTTGGTTTTAAATCAGCCTCTTGCTTTCTTTCTTCCTCCAACATCGAAAACTGTTTTTCTATTATTTTTGATTACATTTTCATTACATGTCCTGACTATTTAAATATTTGAACCCTTAACATTTAAAAAATAGTTTGTTTACCAACGATATTTCTTCGTTTTTTATTCCTGCCATGCTTCTGCCTTTCCCGTTCCAACTTACTTAAATCCAAATCAATTTTATTTGGTTACGTTATTACTATATGTCTTTAGAATTCACTTCTTCTCTCCAATATGCCTCAGATCCATCTATACCACCATCACTCAATTCTTCTTTGCTATCCTCCTTTTCTTTTTCCTCCTCCAACCTACAAACCTTTCTTGAAATTCTATTTGACTTTATTCTAAATACATGTCGAAACCATCTAGCTCATTAGGTCTTCCATAGAGGTCTCTTTACGTTGTTTTCGTCTTTAATTCATTCTCATCTAACTTTTGTATATATATTCCCCATTTTTGTATCACAAATTTCAAATTTGCAGGCTTACTGTTTGTTCAGCATTTAGAGTTGATATCCGTACAACGTTGCAGAGCCAATTACTCTTTTACATAGATTTTAATGTAACATTCACACGTGTTCTGACTTCATTAATTTCCTCGTAACTCTGGCAACTTTGCCACGTCTACCGATTTTCTTACAAATTCCTCGAGTTCTATTGTTGTATATTAAAAAGGCAAAGTAGTCATTATAAAGTCTTCGAAAAGGTGCATTGTTAAGAAAGAAAAAAAAATACCACGGATTAAATATTCACAAGAAGTGAAACATTGCAAAATATTGTTTAGTTTCTACTTTACATAGTTTTTTATTTCAATGCTTTATCTGGAAACACAAAAGCAAAAACACAAAAGCTATTATAAAGAATTAGATCATACGAACGTGGAAGCACAAACGACCTCGAGGGAACACCAAAGAATTTATTAATCAGCAAAGAATGATTTCTCCAAGTCTCCAAACCCCATCGATTGAATAAATAATTTTATCAACAAAATTGAATTTAAAAAAGCAATATTCATTTTTATTCCATAAAATTCTTGTTTGTAATTTATTTAACGGTCAACGGCAAAGGTAAATCTTAAAGTAAATTGTTAGAGACATCGTAGGTTCTATTTATAGACATGTTAACTAGGTGCCGGATTAGTTGGTCGACAAGTAACAGGACAGAGACCTTATAATCTCGAGGACATTCAAAGCAGGATTGCAGATCCGCTGACAAGAGAACCGAGTTGGCTTTGTTCACTGCCACTTATGTCATTATCAAGAAGAGCATTGTTAACTTTGCTAACATCGCGTTGGAGAAAAGGGACAACTCCAACGTGTATTGGGGCAAATTGCTGTCGCGATCTTAATTGGGGACCTTAATACATACTTCAGAGGGCACGTGCAGATGGAAAGAGATGGAACGGCTCCAGTGAACATTAGGAAACGGAAGAGGCTTTCGCATATATGTTTGCCGGTGTAATTAGACTTGATATAAAGAGGATTTAGTGGCACTGAAACTTACTCTTTGAGCTATTGAGATTGCGCTACTGTCGCTAGGACGAGAGCAAAACAAATTCATCGTGGCATGCACAAAAAGTGCATCACTTAGAAAAGGGAATCATGTTACATTTGTTTTATTCATTATGTAGATTTGGAAACGAGTTCCAAATGCGTTAGATGACATCCTATTGTTTACGTTTACACATTTTATAATAATTCATAGTTGTTTACTTCTGAGAAAAGTAAAATACCCTTTCATAATTCGTATTTTCATTACAAACATGTAGAATTTGTCTGCAATACCACCAATCATTATTTTTCGAGTTCGGCTTCATATAAAGAACAAAAACAAATGTTTCCTCTCTGAATTAACATCCATATCATTATCTTGCTCGAGATTCGAGATTGTTGAAAAATATCCGGTCACAATTCCTGCAAAGTTCCGAGACATTCACGTAAATAAGTCGGTCGAAGCGAATATCTCGTACCAAACCCCATAAATACACGGCCTGGGGGAAATTTTAGCATGCAGTGACGTTTGGACAGTGAAATATCGCGTGCCCCCTATCGTTCGTCTAAGTGATACAGATGGATTTGGCCACGTTTCGCCAAATAAACCTCTGTCTGTCAAATGTCCGAAACTTCCAATTCTGCCGAGAGAGGCGAGCGTTCTGCTCACTACTTTTTTAAAATGACAATCCATACGTTTGCGTTGGAATATGTAAGTGGTCGCTTTTTCTTTTCTTTCTTTCGTTTCTTTCAGGCGGAGTGTGCGAGTCGACGAAAACGTTTAACTTGCTGACAAAACCACACACCTAACCTAAGATTATTTACGTGTCAAACGATTTAAGGGAATATATTAGGAAGCATAATCTAAAGCGGTTGTTGGATTAGATTTTAAAATGCTACGACAGAGTGTAGTTATTATATTATATATTGGGTTGGCAACTAAGTACTTTCGGTTTTGTAGTATAAAATAAAACACTTCTTTTTAAACAAAGAATAGTTTTTAATCAACTATATATTTTGCATTTTGCTCAATGACCTTTTGCCATCCTTCTTTCAGCTGCATGATTCCGCGCTCATAAAATTTCTGGTCCTTATCAGCAAAAAACTGAACCAGGTGCGAGTGAAGGTCATCGTCATTTGTGAAAGTTTTGCCATTCAAAGAATTCTGCAAACTTCGAAATAAATGGTAATCCGATGGTGCTAGATCAGGGCTGTATGGGGGATGTGGCATCACTTCCCAGCCAAGCTCCAATAGTTTCCCACGAGCTGCCAAAGATGTGTGAGGCCTTGCATTATCTTGGTGGAAAACTACACCTTTCCGATTTGACAATTCTGGCCGTTTTTCTTTGATTGCTTCATCCAGTTTTATTAATTGTTGACAGTAAACATCAGAATTGATCGTTTGGTTCCTTGGAAGCAGCTCAAAAAACACAACACCTTTGTAATCCCACCAAACTGACAGCATGATCTTTTTTGGAAGCAATTCAGCTTTCGATGTGGTTTGAGCTGGTTTATCGTGTTTGTTCCATGATCGTTTTCGAACTATGTTACTGTACAGGACCCATTTTTCATCACCAGTGATGATTCTTTTTAAGAAAGGGTCGGTTTCATTTCGTATAAGGTGCATATTGCATAAGTTGATTCTTTGTGTTAAATGAATTTCTTTCAATTCGTGAGGTACCCAAATATCAAGTTTCTTAACTAGCCCTAGACATTGTAAATGTTATTCAATTGTTGTATGCGATACATGTAGCCTCTCCGCAACCTCTCGAACAGTTATATGACGATCCTCTTCAATTATGACTTTGATTTGGTCATCATCAACTTCAGTAGGCCAACCAGAACGTTGCTCATCTTTGAGGGAAAAATCTCCAGAACGGAATTTTTTATACCAATTCCGACACGTGCGCTCTGTTAAGCAATTAGCGCCATAAACTTCACATATCTTTTTGTGAGCTGCAGCAGCTTTCTTTCCTTTACGGAAATAAAATAGTAAAATATGTCGAAAATGTTCGTTTCTGCACTCCATTTAAAATTAACCCACAACTAATAGCTTTAATAAAAATCACGCACTACTTGCTTCTGAAGTTACGTCAATGTGACTAGTATCACGCGACAAACGGTAAAGTACAGCATTAACATACGTTATACAAAAAATAAAGCAACGCTCTCTATCAGTAAAAACCGAAAGTACTTAGTTGTCAACCCAATATGAGTAATATTAGATTCTCGGGCTCTTCGCGATGTTGGACAGAAGTTCTCGAAAGAATCGGCGTCTCGATATTTCAATGATATCTCAATCATGTTCTTCAGGAGTTGTTTCGTAGTGAAGCGTCAACCTGAAACGCTCCTGAAAACTTCTATCCAACATCGCGGAGAGCCCCAGAATCTAATATTACTCATATATATATATTACTCTTGATGTTCTCACAGTCTTATGATGAAGAACTTCATGATTACCTTGCAAGTGATGCCTTCGAAACGTCAGGAGGCACAAAGCAATGCCTTTTTCAAAACCAAGTCATCTACTTTACGCGGAGAACTAACTCTAAGCTTTGGAAAACAAATATAAAAATCCGTTTTAATCGCTTTTAATTGAAAAGATTTATTTTTAATTAATATTTCAACTATTCGACTTTATAAACAGAAACTTTACAATATCATATACCGTGAATATATTTTATAATGCAACATGCACATACATACACTAGTTGCTAGAGTAACGTAATAATGAAATGACAGCAATGTATTTCAGCGTGTATTCTATTTTGCAACATAGGATGTCAAAATAAGTTACTCTATTTTTGAGGTATGTATAGTGTAGAAGAAAAACTGTTATTAGTGAACTGGTATAACTCGAATATGAGTTTGAGGAGAGTAGCAGATTTGTTTCAAATTACATATCCTGACCGTCCAAGACCGAGTCCAACTACAATAAGTAGGTTAGTACAGAAGTATAAAAATAATGGATGCATCGTTCCTAATCATAAAAAAAAGAATAGGCCAAGATATGTTATTACTGACGCCAAAAGAGATGAAATTCTACAAACAATCGAAAATAATAATATGCTCTCCACAAGAGCTTTAGCACAAACTACAAATGTAAGCAAATCTTCCGTGCATAAACTACTAAAACGAGAACATTTTAAGTCGTATCATTTTCAAAACCATCAGGAACTAATTGCGAATGATGCAGAAAGAAGAAGTAACTTTTGTGAAATCATGTTGGATAAGCTTCATAATGATGATACTTTACTACGCAGAATTTGCTTTACAGATGAAGCAACATTTTATGTAAATGGTGAAGTAAATTCACAGGACTGCCGCTACTGGAGTAGACAAACTTTGCATAGATATCATATCACAAGGACTCAGCGGTCACAGAAAGTCAATGTTTGGACTGGGTTGATTGGACACCATATTGTAGGACCGTTTTTTATTGAGAGTACTCTTACAGGAGAAAAATATTTAGAATTGCTTGAGTACAGAGTTATGCCAGCCCTCCACGCTTTAAATATTGATGGTGAGATTTGGTACCAGCATGATGGCGCGCCGGCACATAATTCTTATATGGTTAGAACGTTTTTCAACCAAAGATTTCCAAACCGTTGGATAGGCCGTGGAGGAGAAGTAGAATGGTCCGCAAGGTCACCAGACCTGTCTCCAAGCGATTTCTTTCTTTGGTCATGAATCAGAAATGAAGTTTTCCATGGAGAACCTCTAAACAATATTGACCAATTAAAAAATAGAATACGAGTTGCTGCAAGAGAAATAACTCCAGAGCAGATACAAAATACAATAAATGAATTCTACAATCGCTTAGGATACTGTCTGGCCGTCAATGGTGACATTTTTGAAAATTTGTTAAATTAGTTTTTAAATTTTGTTCAACTACTGTATTTCACATCCTATGTTGCAAAATAAAATACACGCTAAAATACATTGCTGTCATTTCATTATTACGTTATGTATGTATGTGCATGTTGCATTATAAAATATATTCACGGTATAATATGATATGCGTATAATACATAAAATTTCCTTTTTCTGTTTCTCCGTTAAAAGAAAACGTTTTTATTACTCAAAGGTATTATATACATGTGTATGTATATTGCACCCGTATATTATATAGTTTATTTACATTCTTCGACAAAGTGAACAAATCAATTTAAGTACATATTTTGTCTAATTACCAACTGTTATTATATAATGCTATGTGTTTCAAACAATATGAAATTAAGTTTGGATAGTAAATAATGTGTACCGTGCTTTACACTGTACAATGAAATTCTGAATTTTGATAATAATTCCGCACACTGTGTATGCATAAGTAACACGAAACTACTCCAAATTACGTGATTATGTGCTGCAGAATAATTTTGCATCTAAAATTCGAGCGAAAATATACAACGCGACTTTTGGAATATTGAATTCTGTATTTTCACCGAATATTACAACAGTAAATTATGTACTTTAATAAGAGCTAGTTGTGGGATGAATGTGTAATATATTTTGAAAAATGAAAACTTTTAAAAAAGTCCACATAAATTTTCTCACAAAGAAATACAATCATTATATAGTTAATGATATATTCCTTCTTGATAATATCAGGTTGTTACATATGAAATGTCCGATTTTGTAAGGAATAAAAAAAGGCTAAATTTAAGAAAATATAAATATTTATTCTGCAAAATAGTCTCCATTTACACCAATAGCTTGTTGCCAACGGCCTGGAAGCTGAAAAATTCCCTTTGAAAAGAAATATAGGTTTTGGCGGCTCACATATTGCTCAAACACTGCTATTACAGACTCCCGGTCAGGGAAGTCCCTATTTTTAAGTGATTGTCTAAACTTCTAAAAAAATGAAAAGCAGTTGGCGAAAGGTCAGGTGAATAAGGTGGGTGAGGGAGAATTTCGTAACCAAATTCCGAAAGTTTTTGGATTGTCTGTCATGCAACATGAGGTCTTGCATCATTATGGAGAAGTATGGGTCCATGTCTATTGACTAGTGAGGGCTGCAAGCGGCTCAATTTTCCATGCATAGTTACCAGTTCGGCACAATAGGACGCTGCCGTGATGGTTTCACCACGTTGCAAAAATGAATAGTGAATAATACCCTTACTGGTCCATCATACAGTCACCATAATCTTTCGCGGGTGAAGTGATGCTCGTGCATTCTGTCTTGGTGCTTCACCTCGATCTAACCATTGTCCTAACCGTCTCCGATTATCATAAAGTATCCACTTTTCGTCACACGTTACCACTTGATGAAGAAACCGTTCAATTTTCTGTCGATTAGCCAAAGAGGTAGTCACCTCTAATCGGCGGAGCTTATTGGCTTCCGTTAATTGGTGCGGCACCCATCGATCGAGTTTCCTCACTTTGAAAATCGAAGAAAGGTAACGACTAATGGTGCCAATGGACACTTGAAATGTTTCTGCAAGGCTACGCACTGTTGTCGACGGATTACTTTCAACTTCTACAAGCAGCTTGCCGTCAGTAACGGTGCTACGCGCATATACGCGAGGCTCATTTTCCAAATCAAAATTTCCCTCGCTGAATTTTTTAAATCATCGCCGTAATGTGCGTTCATTACACGTGGTTTCACCGAACGTCTGATTAATTTCTCGCGATGCTGCAGCTGCATTTAATCCCTTTTTAAATTGAAAGAGGTAAATTGCCCGAATATCTCTTGCTGACAGCATTTCTATAGGCGAGACAAGGACAGGTGTATTAATCTTTCCAAGAAATCGAACAGGTACACACTTAAAAATAAATACCCTTTCCTACAAATGCAATAATAATTTTCACCAGAAACATGCACGTCTTCACACAGGTGCGATTCAGTTTAGACTGAAGGAAAAAACGGACATTACATTTGTAATAACCTGATAATAACAATAAATTTGTGCTAAGGTTATAGTTTTAATATTAAGATATTTCACTAATGCAACAAAAAAAAAGCAAATTTAATAAAATTTTTTTAGTATAATTGTCGATAGTACTGATGAGAGTTGGAACACTGAAACTATGAACTTTATAAATGTATATTAATGGACGTTCTTTTTTTATTATCTAATAATTTTCATAATTAAATTGACAAAAGCAATGTATATTGATGAGAAGTATGACATCGAAACTGCAATTACACATTTATTGTTTGTATGAATAAAATCATTTCTTTATATTATCGCAACGAATTTATCGTTAATCAAAAAAAAAAGGTAAATAAAACCTCTTGCCACATCAATATTCGTAATCACCCTATATATGCTCTTGCAATCGTGTGATGAATCGCTATTCTTCGGATGACTCCGGTTATAACACAATCACTATTATACGAAGAACTGCATGAATAATTTGTAGGTGACGCCTCCAAAATGCAATGCCCTTTTCAAAACCAAACTTACGCGGAGAATTACCCTGAAGTTTTCAACCACCAAATACACAGTCATTGTGTATTTGGTGGTTGTAGGGTATTCTTAGCGAGTTTTACCACATATTCAGGTGCGGCATTGTCATTAATTATCTGCTGATGATAACAACTTAGCTATCAAAATACACATAGAGAATAGGAACATTGATGTGGTAAAGGATTTTATTTACCTTTTGCCGACTAATTCAATCAATCGCAGACCTCTCTCACTAAAATCGTTAAACTTACCTTCTTTAGGGGGATTGAATCCGTGTACTTCGCAAAAGGTCGTCGGAACTAACGCGTGTCCGGGACTAATGGTTTCAGTAACCGTTGGTAAGGTGGCGTTGCCCTCTATTGTAAAGAAAGTGGATGTGGACGGTCCCCGCTCTTCAGGCAGAAGCGTCTGTTCGTGACGTCTACATTTAGCGCATCGTTTCATTTCGGCGCGCACCCGTAACAACCACACCATACCGAATAGCGCCATATCCGGATACGTCATGACGATATACCTAACATGACCGATTTTACTCTCAAGCATGCACATCACCCCAATAAAACAATAAAGACGAAATCACTCTCGTTATCGTTAAGGACAGCTTTACAAACGACATATAAAAAAGTGGATGACAGGACTCTGATATTACGTTTACGGATTTAATAATACTTGATGGTTACTATTTCGTAGAAAAAAGTGTAAATAGTATCCTTACTTTAACATGAATCTAGTGCCTAATTCGCGTACAAAATTCTATAGTTAAATATGTATTATTTAAATGATGATCAAGTAATTAATTAGGGTATCCTTCTTGCATTTAATTCGATCCTTTCATTTTAGCAGACGGATAACCTGAAATAAAATGGTTAACATTTCCACATGATCCTTTCGCAATATCTGAAGCAGAAATTCTTGTAAATTGACCCGATGTAACTAGACTACATTAAATCATTTTTAAGTTGTCTTATATGCAATATACACTATCGAAAAAATATGTGTGTTTAGTTACTTGTTCAAAAGGACATTGTCAAATAAATAATGAAGATACGAACACAAAGAAGGCCAATAACGTTGATATAGAAAACCTTCGTTTTAATACCAACGTATAATAGTTTAAACCCATCCTAGGCATGTAAATTCTTTAATGTGGAATGACCAATTTGTTTCTTCCTCTGCTGTCATTATCGTAACATTGAGCTTACGTGGGATAATGTTCTAAAGTTGGTATAAATATGTAAAATGTAAGCAAGTACAAGCGAGCAATGTAAAGTTATTTAATCTGGTAGAAAAGTTTTGAAAGCGACACCTATTAAGCACTAGAGGAATCAAAATTTATACGCCATTTTAATATTTCATGTGTCATATGAACAAACTAAAAATTGTATATAGATCTGTCAATTCATTCATTGTTAGCAATCCATTTGAATTAGACGTGTCGGTGTATTTTTTAACAATGGAAAAAACTGAATATCGCGCTGTGATAAAATTCTTTGTTTTGCAAGGTTTATCAGCAACAGAGATTCATACAAAAATGGTGAACGAGACTTGGATCTACGCTTATGACCCGGAAACAGACGATCAATCGGCCGAATGTCGTATCAAAGGTGAGCCGAAGTCCAAAAAACCATGTCAAAGCAAGTCAAAAATCAAGGTTATGCTGACAGTTTTCTTCGATTATCGAGGTGTGGTGCACTCCGAATTCCTTCCGACCGGCCAAACTGTCAACAAAGAAAACTATTTGAGTGTTATGCGTTGTTTGCGCAATCCTATTCGTAAAAAAAGGCCAGAATTATGGGCTGACAACTCTTGGTTTTTGCACCACGATAATGCACCGTCGCATACTGCATTAATTCTTCGTGAGTTTTTCGCCAAATTTTCAACCAATATCGCGCCGCAATCACTGTATTCACCTGATTTAGCTCCGTGTGACTTCTGGCTATTCAGCAAACTCAAACGACCGCTCCGGGGAAACCGTTTTGAGTCAATTGAAGACATTAAACGTGAATCGCTACGCGCATTGAAGGCTATTCCTGAAATTGACTTTAACAACTGTTTCGGGAATTGGAAGAAACGTTGGCACAAGTGTATTGGGGCTAGGGGGGATTACTTTGAGGGGGACGAAATAGATTTGGAAGAATAAATTAAGAATTTAAAAATTATGAACAAAGTCTTACTATTTTTTGCCCACAATTAAGTAATTATCCATCCTTTCAGAACTCACACGGTTTAATGGTACTTTCATTATTATTGTATTGCACTTTTCAAAGTTTTGTAAATTTAACAAAAATAATAGAAGCCACTGTTCGAACTAAAGACAAAATATCCAATTATTTCCGGCAAAAAAGAAAGAAATAATTGATACAGCTTTAATATGATTGTGGAAATATCTTTTTATTATATATGGTCAAGATGTTTACGCAAAATGGAAAATGTCACCCTTAAATCCCCACCCAAAGAATCTTAAGAAGAAGAAAAGATAAAAAGACCCAGGGAAACTCTTCGGTTATAATCTGAACGAAGAGGCGGATTTTACAAGAAAAGACAAATGTTACAAGAACGAGCGGATTTAAGAAAGTATTTATGTTCATTGCTTGTGGCATTAAAGTAATATTTTACCTTTAAATTGGACATTAGTATACAAACGACGCTGAGCGAAAAGTGCACTTAGTGTATTGCATCCAAAGACGTCGTTGAATAAGTTACGATGTGGGATCTAAGAGAAAATAAATTATGAAATATTTCCTGTCTTTTACAACAACCTAACTTCAACACAATTTCAAATTTCCTCGATTTTGTTGTATTGTTAACCTTTATATATACACTAGAGGCCATAAGTGAGGGATCAGTAGATGAAATTTAAAAAAAAAACATGCACGCTTAGTGAAACAAAACGTATATTTCTACAAAATTATATCTACGAGACAAATGAACAGTTTTCCTTATAAAATAAAATAATTTCAACATATTGTGTAGAATTTCTTATCATATTCGACTTTCGTCGAAGTATCCACCTCTGCGCTTAATGATTTCTTTACAAATATTAGGCAACCGTGATACAAGTTTCTGGAGCGTATCCATTGGTAAATTATTCCACACCCTTGTAAGTTGCTCCCAAAGCTGTTTCTGCGATTGTGGACAGCTTTCTCTCACGTTTCTATCTAATTCATCCCACAGTAATTTGATAGGGTTGAGATCGGGTGATTGTGGTGGCCAAATCATATTTATCAGCACCCCTTCCTCCTCTTTCTGATTCATAAAGTTTTTATAAAGTTGAGAAGTGTGTTTGTGATCATTATCCTGTTGTAAGTGAAAACCTTCACCAATTAAACTTAATCCAGACGGAATTGCATGTTCCTCCAAAATCTTCAGGTACCCCTCTTTTTTTAAAATGCCTTCAATGCGGTACAAATCTCCGACACCATCAAAGGAAAAGGAACCTCCCCCGTGTTTAACAGTTGGCACTACACATTCGGGTAACATCCATTCACCCACTTGTCTTCGAACAAAACTCGTCGATTACTACCAAACACTTGGAACTTTGACTCATCCGTCCACAACACCTGCTTTCACATTTCCATGTCCCAGTGTTGATGGTCCTGAGCCCATTGTAACCGTTTTTTACGATTTCGTGGATTCAATAATGGTTTTCGAGCTGCAATACGCCCATGTAGTCCCGCCTTTGTCAAACGTCGTTTTACAGTAGTCAGTGACACCGGCTTTCGACGGCCTTCATTCAGCTCTGCTCGAAGCTGAGGAGCTGTGAGGCGCCTATTTCGTTTTGATAGTATTTTTAGGCGCAAATCCTCTTGTCTGGTAGTTACCCTTGGCCTTCCGCAACGTTTTATTGGTTGTAATGATCCACTTTGTGAATATCGTTTCACTGTTCCTTGCACCGCCTGATAAGATAAATTTAACTTTTGGGCTATTTGCCGCAGTGAAAATTTTTCACCATGTAGCGTTATTATAGAACTACGAGTTTCTGCGCTAAGTTCCTTTCTTTTCGACATTTTTATAAGTTACTTTTACGTCTGTTCTGAAATACTCGTATTACAACTTACTCGGACAAATGCTGCACGAAAACTAATTTTTAAATTGCTAAATAGTTTACTATGAATTCCTAATACCATTATAATAATATTGCGTTGTAAACTCTATTAAATTTATTGCGGTATATAAAATATTTCTATTAAATAGACGCCATGAAACTATTAAAAGGATTTACAATATTTTTCAGAAACAAATGTGTTTATCTAATTTATAATAATAATCCGAATAATCCTTCTCAGAATTACATTTACAACTGTTATTTCAATTATTCTCACCAAAACAGGTAAAAGTCTAAAGGATGTGTCTAAAATACAAGTGTTTTGTTACTTATGATAAGTGATCCCTCATTTATGGCCTGTAGTGTACATACGTTTACGAGTTTGGTTACTTTTGTTTCGCCACAGCGAATATATTGGTGTTAAAAGACATCTGTTCCCAAAATCTCTTAATTACGACGCTTCCTTTAATTTTCACCATTTAGCGTTTTGAACTTCATCCCACGAATTCTGGTAATCTCCTACATTACTTCCTACCCATCCATCCGAATTAACTAAGATTAATTTGTCTTTTGCATTCGCAATTTCTGGTTTTCATTTACCGATTCGTTCTCGGATTCGTTCAGCTCGTTTATAAATGGTGAACAACTAACAAACGATGAATAACCAACTTATATATCGTGCACGACGTTGGTGGCAGCTGAAAGCCCGATGCAGCAGCATTTAAGTGATATTTAATTTAAAGTTTTCCGAAGTCTGAATCCATTAAGTATCGCGCGGGACGAACGTCTCCCATATCCGTTCGCGCCCGCGCCGGGGGAAAGTTGCAATTAGAACGAACGAAACTTTGGGAAAAATGTGCTTTATTGTGAAAAGTTTTGTAATCTGACAGTTGTTCGGAACTAGCGTCTGGATCTTCGAAGTGAAAGTTTGACTTTACAGATTGTTAGTTGTACTAAAATTGAAATTTTTAATTTTTACCAATGTTAAACATCGAATTGCACAGAAAATATATTATAAAGGTGTGTGCAATAAGAATATACAAAGAATTTATTCAAATTTATCCAGATTTTAATTTAAAAGTTTGTTAATGCGTCAAATATAACCTAGATAATTGGTAAATTGTTTGGAATATAAATCAGTGTATTTAGTGGGGAAAGTTGTGCGTTGTTCTGTGTGAGTTTTACCGCGACACTGATTAATTAATAATTAATAAAAATTAATAACTTATTTGTTGAAATACGTATATAGAATACGGACATTTTCGTGGTATTTTTTCTTTGAAAAATTGAAATTATCGTCAAAATAAAAATTTTCGAATTCAGACTTCGTAGTTTGTAAAATAGTGGTTCTGACCTATCAGAATAAAAATTCACTACTTTTTATCGCAAAATCATTCAAATCTTGGAGATAATCCATTGTCACAGTGAAAAGTTCACATTTTCACATCGTCTTTTCAAGTTTTTTATTCTCTCTGGATTAAACCAAAAAAGCTAGATAAGTTTGGATATTAAAATCATTTGGAAAAATTGAGAACAAAATAAAAATTTTCGAATTTAGACCGCGGTTCGTAAAACAGTATGTCCTATCAGAATACAAATTCACTTGTCATAACACACTTTAAAGATAATCCATTTACTTTTCAAAAACGTTTTACGTCAATTTTTGTAAACCAGAAGAGCTAGATAAGTTTGGACATCAAAATCGTTTCTAGGACCCTCCAAAATGTCATTATACAAAATATATATTCAAAAATAGCAATTTTTGTGAGTATATCCCTTTGAAAAATTGAGATTTTCGTCAAAATAAAAATTTTCGAATTTAGACTTCGCGGTTCGTAAAACAGTAGCTCTGGACTAGCAGAATACAAACTCACTACTTTTTATAGCAAAATCATCTTGGGGTAATCCATTGCCACAATGAAAAGTTCACGTTTTGTCATCGTCTTTTTAAGTGTTTTATTCTCTCTGGATTAAACCAAAAGAGCTAGATACGGTTGGGCAACAAAATCATTTCTTGGACCCTCGAAAATGTCATCATACAAGTACTTGTTAATGTACGCTAACTTTTCAAAAATACCAATTTTTGTGAGTATACCCCTTTGGAAAAATTGAGATTTTCGTCAAAATAAAAATTTTCGAATTTAGACTTCGCGGTTCGTAAAACAGTAGCTCTGTCCTATCAGAATACAAATTCACTACTGCTCATAGCACAATCATTCGAACGTTAAAGATAATCCATTTACATTTTCAAAAGTTCACGTTTTGACATCGTCTTTTTAAGTTCTTTATTCTCTCTGGATTAAACCAAAAGAGCTAGATAAGTTTGGACATCAAAATCGTTTCTAGGACCCTCCAAAATGTCATTATACAAGTACTTGTTAGTATATGCTATCTTTTCAAAAATAGCAATTTTTGTGAGTATATCCCTTTGAAAAATTGAGATTTTCGTCAAAATAAAAATTTTCGAATTTAGACTTCGCGGTTCGTAAAACAGTAGCTCTGTCCTATCAGAATACAAATTCACTACTCTTCTTAGCACAATCATTCGAACTTTAAAGATAATCCATTTACACTTTCAAAAGTTCACGTTCTGGCATCGTCTTTTTAAGTTTTATATTCTCTCTGGATTAAACCTGAAGAGCTAGATAAGTTTGGGCATCAAAATCATTTCTAGGACCCTCGAAAATGTCATCATACCAGTACTTGTTAATGTACGCTAACTTTTCAAAAATATCAATTTTTTTGAAAAAATTGAGATTTTCGTCAAAATAAAAATTTTCGAATTTAGACTTCGCGGTTCGTAAAACAGTAGCTCTGGCCTATCAGAATACAAATTCACTACTCTTTATAGCAAAATCATTCAAACTTTAAAGATAATCCATTTACACTTCCAGAAGTTCACGTTTTGACATCGTCCTTTCCAGTTTTTTATTCTCTCTGGATTAAACCCAAAGAGCTAGATAAGCTTGGGCATCTAGGACCCTCGCAAATATCATCATCGAAGTACTCGTTAGTACATATTAACTTTTCTGCGCGGTCGCTAAACCTATATTCCATAGAACTCGTTTGGGTACAACACAGTGAATATTTGTACAAAATTTGGTTTAAAAATATATGATTTTACAGGGTGATCCGTTTCTTACCACAGAAACCGTGTTCTTGTAGAATAGAAATAATAAATATTATTATTAAATTACTATTAACAAAGGCACTATTTACCAGTTTTTAATATTTTTTAATAACCAACGACGAAGTACGAGCACAAAATTTAAAAAAAATATTTATTTAGGGGTGTATACTGGTTGTAAATCTCCAATCTCAGAGATAAAATTATATTGCAGATTAAGTGTGTAAATCAAATTGTTTGACTACGGTTGACATTACGTAATAAGCGAGGAGCGAGTCCTTTCTCACCCTCTCCCCCTCTGTAACTTCCTACTAAATAAAACATGTTTAACGGGGGAAAAAATCGCTTGACGTACAGCACTGAAAGTTAATCAAAGGGAAGACACGTCGTCGCTGGCTTAATTAATGCGATATTTGAGACCAGAGATTTTAAGAAAGTTCGGGATGTTTATTAAGGAACGAAAGTGACTTGCTTCTGTTCCCTGGATGAAGGCCGAGAAGTTCGGTCACTGAAAACCCTAATGCGGCGAACGGAGGGTTCCGCAGATTTACGATTCGATCGCAAATTTTAATAAGGGCAATAGCAGCATCCATCAATGCAGTACTAAAACGAAATCGTCGTCGAAAAGTGTTGTCCATTAGCCCAATTTCGACGGTACCGGAGGGGTAAGAGTATCAAGCGTTCAGCTTCGAAGGAAAAACGACAACCCGAAGTGGGCGAAATGGTGGGTGACGCTGACGAAAAACCCATTCGGAGAAAGCCACTCGCCTGGTAATCTCCGTGATTCGATTGAAAAATAATCAGGAGCAGGGTTAAAGACGCGTTCGTTAGCGATACTAGACAAGCTATCGACATTCGTCTTTCCACGGCAACAAGAGAAGAAAATAATTACTTTTGAAAAGGGGAGGTTTTATGGTTGTTTTTCGACATAAATTTTTATGGATGACTCCCGTTCAATGGAAAATACAAAATAATATCTTAAATGCCCTTCGATATCTGGCATTTAATAATGAAATTGTTTCATATTTACGTTAGTTACTATGAGATATGGTAAAGCTGGGAAATTATTCTTTTTCGCAGTTAATAAGTCACTTTCAAGCTACAAGGCATTAGTTAACTTAATCACAAAACCTTTCTAAAGCCACATATCTCTTATCATAATAATAATAGCAATAATAATAATTATAAACAATTCCTTTTTAATGAGAGTTTCAACCGTTGAGCAACTTAAACATTTAATTTTTAGTAACGACGTTTTGGGGGGAAGGGAGTTCTTCTTTTTTAAGTTATTTATTTTTTTAACCCGCAATACTTTTTATTGTTACACTTTTTTATTTGTGAATAATAGTTTTTTTTTATATAAATAAATATTGGTGACTTCTTAAATTTTTTTTCTATTTAATATTGTGGAATTAACAATGACACAAGCATTTTTAACAATAACAAACTTTTAACGTATGTTCTTGTCAGAAAACTTGACCTTTGTGAATATTTTTTTCAGTGAGTTCTTTCCGTAAGCATATCCGTTACTTTCTTTTCTTTTGTTCGTGTCAGGTAGGTGTGTGTATGTATTGGGTTGGCAACTAAGTACTTTCGGTTTTGTAGTATAAAATAAAATACTTTTTCTTTTAAACAAAGAATAGATTTTAATCAATTATATATTTTCCATTTCGACCTTTTGCCATCTTTCTTTCAGCTGCATGATTCCGCGCTCATAAAATTTCTGGTCCTTGTCAGCAAAAAACTGAACCAGGTGCGAGTGAAGGTCATCGTCATTTGTGAAAGTTTTACCTTTCAAAGGATGGTAATCAGATGGTTATAGATCAGGGCTGTATGGGGGATGTGGCATCACTTCCCAGCCAAGCTCCAATAGTTTCCCACGAGTTGTCAAAGATGTGTGAGGCCTTGCATTATCTTGGTGGAAAACTACACCTTTCCGATTTGACAATTCTGGCCGTTTTTCTTTGATTGCTTCATCCAGTTTTATTAATTGTTGACAGTAAACATCAGAATTGATAGTTTGGTTCCTTGGAAGCAGCTCAAAAAACACAACACCTTTGTAATCCCACCAAACTGACAGCATGATCTTTTTTGGATGCAATTCAGCTCTCGATGTGGTTTGAGCTGGTTTATCGTGTTTGCTCCATGATCGTTTTCGAACTATGTTACTGTACAGGACCCATTTTTCATTACCAGTGATGATTCTTTTTAAGAAAGGGTCGGTTTCATTTCGTATAAGGTGCATATCGCAAAAGTTGATTCTTTGTGTTAAATGAATTTCTTTCAATTCGTGAGATACCCAAATATCAAGCATCTTAACTAGCCCAAGACATTTTAAATGTTTTTCAATTGTTGTGTGCGATACATGTAGCCTCTCCGCAACCTCTCGAACAGTTATATGACGATCCTCTTGAATTATGACTTTGATTTGGTCATCATCAACTTCAGTAGGCCGACCAGAACGTTACTCATCTTTGAGGGAAAAATCTCCAGAGCGGAATTTTTTATACGCTCTGTTAAGCAATTAGCACCATAAACTTCACATATCTTTTTGTGAGTTGCAGCAGCTTTTTTTCCTTTACAGAAATAAAATAGTAAAATATGTGGAAAATGCTCGTTTCTGCACTCCATTTAAAATTAACCCACAACTAATAGCTTTAATAAAAATCACGCACTACTTGCTTCTGAAGTTACGTCATTGTGACTAGTATCACGCGACAAACGGTAAAGTACAGCACTAACATACGTTATACAAAAAATAAAGCAGCGCTCTCTATCAGTAAAAACCGAAAGTACTTAGTTGTCAACCCAATAAAATCACATTGACGACTGTTTGTATATACAAGAAGATGCAGACAATTTATTTGCTAAGAAATTAAGTTGATGTTTCGTTGATAATCCAGTCACCCTTTAGCCTTCGAAATCTTTAAAAAGCTTTCTGAAAAGGCTGGCTGATATAATCTTCAATTTTGTCATTATGTTTTGGTTAATCATATCCAAAAGCCTTCAAAAAAAATCCAAAGAAGCTGATTGGTGTCGTGGTGTTTTGAGTTTGCTTTTGGCATTTCGTTTATAATCTAGTTGGCCTTTAGTTTTCGCGTGATTTAAAGTCTTTAGTCTCCTGAAAAAGCTGTGTTCTGGTCATTTTTACTGTGTCCTTGATAATTCAATAGATTTTAACTTCTGAAATCTTTAGAAACCTTCTAAAGAACCTGAATGGTGTGACCTTCTATTTATTTCTGAAATTTCTTTAATGACGCAGTTACTCTTTAGTTTCCGAAGTCTTTAAAAATTTTCTACAGGATCTTGCTGGCGTTAGTTATATGTTTTTGTGAATAAGTAGTTGAATAGCAAACATAATCATCTTTTCCTAAAATAGAAATCTTATTCGTTCGCGAAAACAAGCAAATGGGATGATATTTAATCACTCTACCAATTCAAACATTCGTTTCATACATCGCCAAGATTACTGTGCAATTATCGATATGACCATTTTATGTATGCCATTGATTCTTCATTCTAGATTTGATGCACCCTGTTCATTTAAATGTTGAAAGAAAATTGAAGAATAATAATATTAGGTCGTTTATGCCACAAGTTTTCTAATCCAATTTATCCCTCTTTTCCTGTTGTGTACGTTTCATATATTTTTTATTTTCATTTTGTGTATAATTACATCAAATCAAATGGATTATATATGTATATGCATCTCCGTAAATATAATTATAATTTAAATTCCCATGGCCTGCTAATTCGGATTTTACAAGGAAATTCCATTATATTGGGCTTACGTTTTCAAGCAAAAAGTAAATAAACGTGTTGGATAAGGGTGCTAATAAAAAATTGTGTTGTAAGTACCGGTAATTACAAAAGATATTCAAGATGTGTGTATTTCCCCCGCGTACAATTAACTACACCGTTTCTCTTTTAACTCGTAAGAAGAAAAAAATCCAGCACTTTTTTGATGAAGTAACTCCATTTAATGTACAGCCACTTATGTCAGTAAATTTTAATAAAGAGAACTCTCCCGCCTAATGGGAACAACAGGCGTAAGGTCATGACTCTGCCCGACCGAACTTTCAAAAAAAGGAATTAAAAATTTAAGGGCACGGTTCGCCTCAAACCGCTTTTGTAACATTACTAGATGGGTTGTAACGCCTCGCAGAGCAAATGATTTTTACGACCTGTATGAGTTTGTGCCCCCGGCTGGTTCTCCATTAATATGAAATGAAGTTCGGGGAAAAATACGAGGACAGTAACTTCAGTTACGTGATTGAGTCTCGTGCTGTTAATTATATATAAGCCATTATGTCCCTACGAAATGAACGGAAGGATCTAGGAATATTGTATGCGGTTGTTAAAGTACACATTCAACTATTTTTTCCCGTTCCATTAAGAAGTCTATCTACATTTTTAAATGATGCGAAAATTGTTGAAATTAAATAGAAGATGTATCATTAATTCCATCTTATAGCTTAATCTAACTCAACCTAAATTGCCGCAAAAGGAATTTTTAGTAATCTTTATTAAATCTTCCACTATATCATCTTACACTCCGTGGTTCAATAGTCTAAATATAGCCAATTTAAAACAAAGCAACAGCTTAGCTTAATCCTAACCCTCTACTTTAGCGGATGTCGGGTGTATGTGAGTTGAATTTCTACGTGCATACCGATTCATGACCATATTTCTCTCTATGCCTTTCTATGGTGGACCTTCCCTCTGATTCCTCTCCAGTTTATGCTTCTTTTTTCAGCTGCCTCCCGTACATCTTCTTTCCATCATTTTCTAAGTATTCCTTTCTATTTTCTTTTAGTTGTATTCTCCTCAAACACTTTCTTCACAATCTTGTCTTTTCCCATTCCATGACGTGCCCAAGACATCTAACTGTTCTTCTTCGATCCTTGTTTGAACGAGTTCTATTTTCAAGCTTCCTGTGATTACACTGTTTCTTACTTTATCCAGTCTATTCTTCTGAGGAGTCTTATTTCTGTACTTTGCATTTCTTTCTGTTTTTAATCACTGATCATACTTCCGAACCATAGATTAGTATTGGGACCGCTATCCTTTCAAAAAATCTCTATTTTGGTTCATTTGGATATCTCTTTTTTGTTTATACAATACTTTTGATGCTATTGAATAATGTTCCTGTTGCTTCCTTTCCTTTTACCTCCTTATCGAGTCTCCCATCATTCCTCAGACTAGTCCCTAAGTACTTGAAGCTTTCTCTTCTTGGCTTTGTGAATTTCCCTTCATTTTCATCGTCTAACAAAACAAATAATATTCCGTAGTTGGTTCATCTTTGTCCTTTCTCATTATTTAATCGATGGGTACTTGAAACTCTTCCACTGGCCATAGAAAATCTGAACAAAAATGAACCTTAAACCAAATATTATTTAATTTAACGTTAATAAGTCATCAAAGGTAAGCTACAATAGCTGTCCCAATTCCAGCTGTACATGTGAGTTTGCTCGAAGTATAGATACAACAAGATAATTTTGTTTGAAGATAGTTTGTCAACGTGATACTTCCAGTCCAATTCAGGAGTCAAGAGTACCCAAGAAATGAAGACTCACAAAGCCATCAGAACACCTATTCTCAAAGCATATGGCTTTGACTTACGTTAACGTATAGAAGATAGCATTTACCGCTACTTATGAAACAGGCTATTGTTTTTAGTCGTCATATTTGCAATAAAAATATTAATTTTAATAATTATTAATATTATAAAATTACTGTCAAATTCAGTGACTTAATAGCTGTTATTTGCAAAGTATTTCACCAAGATTCTCATCCTCCATTATTATTCATTAAATTATAGAATTCATTTCCTCGTTTTAGACGTACATTGAAAGAAAGACCATGCATTGCAGTATTCAAAGATAAGATTCAATAACAAACTATTTTGGGGTTTTAAAATAATCAAACTTTGACGCATCTGGTTACGTGCAATACAAGTATTCTGAAGCATTATATATTGCCTACGAACAAAGATCACAGAGCGTTTTATTAGATTCTGATGAAATTAAAACAAAGAAACGTTTATTATAAAGACTACATAGCCTGCTTTATTTTTTATGACGTCCTAAATATATTTCGCCGGGAAGAAATTGCTTAAGGATGACTATACGTAGTACTTTTTAAGTAAGGAATTAAAGAATCTCTTGTTTCTATGAATATATAATTGTAATCAGCGAAATCATAAACGAGTCAGCGACAGAAGACACGAAAGTTGGGACATTTTACACGTTATGCATAGAGAGTAAAAAGAGGAATGTAGAAATTACACAGTGTATTTATTAAACTGATAATTTGTTTAAATATTTAACACTGTATCAGGGTTATAAACCAGAAACTCCTTTTGGTGGATACTGTAAAAGTCAACCGACGATCAAAGAAGCAAGGTTCATTCCAATGTTGGAGTGAATTATTTAGTGGGTGTACCGGTTACTGTCCTGCTATACGTTGGTCTTTTGTTTTCTTATTTTCCGGCGCATTATTAATGTTCACGGGTGACCCGAAGCCGCAGAAACAACTGCATATTGTATTTGGATGTAATTAAATGTTCAGCGAAGTGTACTCTTGTATTAATTACTTGTCCATTATGTAGATGAACTGTGCTCTTGATGATATTAAATGAATTTATGGAAAAAGTGTAATGGAAAAGTTAATGCTAATAGCTTTTTGTTTTGTTATCTTCTACAGTTTCGTTATATAAAAATTCACAAGCAAATTTAGTCAAAGAAATGATCTAAAATTAATAAATCTTAAAAGTGAATAAATAAAGGATTTTTTTAAGTAATTTTTAGTATTAAATTTCAATTTTATATATCTATAATCATAGTTACTAGCTTTAGTAACTACATTTAACTAATCTACTGGAGCATTTCTGGATCTGTGGAAGACAACTATGAAGAATAATGGTCCCTCTTTTGATATAAAAGGCTATCAACCCATATCAATTCATAACAATTTTGCTAGGGTTTTTGAAATTATCTATTTTTAAATATACTCTCCTGTAGGCTCCAGCTGTCTTCCTTCAATCATGTTTCTTTTGGGGACGCATTCTACCGTTCCAAACTTGAGCTGTTTCACCAATACAGTTTTGAAATGCCTTTGACTCCAGGGTACAAGTAGATGTCTTTATTCCGATATATCGAAAGTTCTTTCCCACATAGGTTATGCAATTCTTCTTTTAAAGATGGATCTATTCTATTATTTTTTTGGTTTTGAATATGAATTAGTTGTGTAGGCTGCTTTTAATTTTTAATTTTTGTTGTTAATTTGATTTTTTTATAATCTACTGGTCAATTTTATTGTCCAGTAGACATCAGTGTAACTATCATTATTAATATCAGGTTGTTACATAAGAAATGTCCGATTTTGTAAGGAATAAAAAATATAAATATTTATTCTGCAAAATAGTCTCCATTTACATCAATAATTTGTTGCCAACGGCCTGGAAGCTGAAAAATTCCCTTTGAAAAGAAATCTAGGTTTTGACGGCTCACATATTGCTCAAACACTGCTATTACAGACTCCCGGTCAGGGAAGTCCCTATTTTTTAAGTGATTGTCTAAACATCGGAAAAAATGAAAATCAGTTGGCAAAAGGTCAGGTGGATAAGGTGGGTGAGGGAGAATTTCGTAACCAAATTCCGAAAATTTTTGGATTGTCTGTCGTGCAACATGAGGTCTTGCACTATCATGAAGAAGTACGGGTCCATGTCTATTGACTAGTGAGGGCTGCAAGCGGCTCAATTTTCCATGCATAGTTTCTAGTTCGGCACAATAGGACGCTGCCGTGATGGTTTCACCAGGTTGCAAAAATGAATAGTGAATAATACCCTTACTGGTCCACCATACAGTCACCATAATCTTTCGCGGGTGAAGTGATGCTCGTGCATCGAGGTGCTGCACCTCGATTTAACCATTGTCCTGACCGTCTCCGATTATCATAAAGTATCCACTTTTCGTCATACGTTACCACTCGATGAAGAAACGGTTCAACTTTCTGTCGATTAGCCAAAGAGGTAGCCACCTCTAATCGACGGAGCTTATTGGCTTCCGTTAATTGGTGCGGCACCCATTGATCGAGTTTCTTCACTTTGCCAATCGAAGAAAGGAGACGACTAATGGTGGCAATGGACACTTGAAATGTTTCTGCAAGGCTACGCACTGTTATCGACGGATTACTTTCAACTTCTACACGCAGATCGTCGTCATTAACGGTGCTACGCGCATATCCGCGAGGCTCATTTTCCAAATCAAAATTTCCCTCGCTGAATTTTTTAAACCATCGCCGTAATGTGCGTTCATTACACGTGGTTTCACCGAACGTCTGATTAATTTCTCGCGTTGCTGCAGCTGCATTTAATCCCTTTTTAAATTGAAAGAGGTAAATTGTCCGAATATCTCTTGCCGACAGCATTTCCATAGGCGAGACAAGGACAGGTGTATTAATCTTTCCAAGAAATGGAACAGGTACACACTTCAAAATAAATACCCTTTTCTACAAATACAATAATAATTTTCACCAAAAACATACACGTCTTCACACAGGTGCGATTCAGATTGAAGTAAAAAACGGACATTACATTTGTAACAACTTGATATATGGTGTTTGATGAATTATTTCTTTGTAAACTCATATTGACTCGTTGAAAAATCCATCTTTTCACTGCAAATAGCTGCTCACTGTTTACAAGTGGTCGCTTTCAAAAGTCCGTTGTCGATTTCAAACCTAATGGTAGAATTTCATATTACATAAACATCGAAAGTTATTCAACATTGCGTTTATAAATTCTTTGCAACGCATTTGAGTCGCTGGGAGTCGAGACTTGTGCGCCCAGTTAATACACAGAATGAATTTAGTACATCGTTCCAGCTCGATAACTTTCGTATATGGTGTACAGTCTTAAGGTTGTGATAAAGATACAATTAATAGAAAATGAAATGTAAGGGAGTTTATTAAAGAATTCTCAGACTACTATAACGCAAAAATAATATGTATAATTAGCGATATATCTTTATTCGCCTTCTACTATCGAAGCAATTTTGAGGGTGGTGCTAAATACAATGATTTACTTTCTGCTGTCAGCAGATCAAGTGTTATTTTAATGATTGACGGTATAGCGTATAGCAACCATGTTAAGTATGAGTCGCTCCCTTAAAAATAAGTATAGTAACACGTAAACTTTATGCTTTACATCTTGTAGTAGAAACTATTAAAAACTGTTATCCAAAAGACATTTTTAAGGTAATTTTGATGGAATCTATGGTTGATTAACTTAATCACTTAAGGTTGATATACAACCCCTTCCTTTCCACATTAATTTTCGTATTCTGTATACGTGTTTCGACACCTAAGTTGTCATTTAATTTATATATCTGCTGATGATGCCAACTTAGTTGTCGAAGCACGTATAGTTAGTTGTCGACACACGTATACAGAATACGAACATTAATATGGAAAGGGGTTATAAATATATCAACCTTAAGTGATTCAAAAAAAAACAAAAGACTTTTCTTTATAATCTCCAAAACCATTTCGAAATTTCACAGTGTCTTGGCATACCGCAAGCAGCAGAACCAATTCTTATACGTTGAGTAACATAGTTATAGGCAGCCTTCTATTATTCCAACCATTTTCAACAAATAAAGAACTTCATTTTACAACTTAATCCTAAAGAAGAGGCAGTTATTAAAGAAAAACAGAAAAAAATTGAAGATATTCGAGTATTTATAGTTTAACAAACTTTCCACAATTGCAAAAGAATATCACTCCATGATTTCTAACAGCGAGTTGCTGTTTGCAATAAAAAGATGAAAATCTAGTAAGCAGATGTGTACCAACCTTTTTCAATCAGTTAATATGAATTTACGAAGTATAATAAAAGTGCCATATCAGCTGGGTAGCATATTTTATTTAACTGAGTGAGTTTTAAACCACTTGCAAGTAATCTGAGTATTTTAATAGTAGATAATATCAAATATCATTCAAAGGATTATTAAAAATTATATTTGAATTAATATTTTCGTTCAATTATCAATATTATGAACAGAAGCTCTCAGATTTCTTTAATAAAAAAGTTAAGCACCTCCTTGAACACACAGACCTATTTAAATCCAAATATAATGCGTTCATTTTACTTTATTTTCACAGTTTATTCATCTTGATATCCAAGCTCGAGCATATATAACTTCCAAGGAATTTTAATAACCGAATTATATCCTGTAATAATTTTGATTTAATAGCGAGCCTGGTAATTTTCTTAATTTTCACACCCGACCAAATATGACAACCCCAATTGTGTAGAAATTTGCATAACTCCGTGCGATAATTATTTTCCACACGTTGTTTTCCAAATAAAATTAAATTACATCCGTAATCTAATGAAATAATATTCTCGATTCCTTTTAATTCGCATAATGGGTCGGTTTCCTAATTAGTAAGGTAATTCACTTTCTGAGATCCGATTAAAATAACGTCAAGCTTATCAAATCAGTATTTGAACAGTATTTTTGCGGGGAGGAGGGTAAAAATTAACTTAATTCATTAGTAATGATGGTGTAATTTAAATTTGGTTCGTTGAACTTGTTACCTTCACCATAAACTCGTCAGTTTCATAGCAGAGTTGAGAATCGAGCAAAAAATGTCGGAAAACATTGACTGGTTTGCGTATTGTCTTTTGAAAGAAAAAACAGACTTTAGCTAGATCACTGAAGGTTGATATATAACCCCTTGCCACATTAGTTTGCGTATTCTGTATACGTATTTCGACAACTAAGTTGTCATCGTCAGCAGATAATTAAACAGTGTCGCACCTGGGAAACTACGGCAAAAAATACCCGTACGAAAACAAATTCCGCACACGATCTGTATCGTTGAAAGCCAAAACGCACACTTCAGTGTTAATGTGGAAAGGGGTTATATATCAATCTTCAGTGATTAAGTTATGTCTCATTAGTGTTTTTATATTTATTTAGTGAATATAATACATATCTGGTCTATTGTGTGTTAATATGTGATTCATAAGAATGTTTTTGTTTCAGTATAATTTGACTTGCCTAAATTTTCTAAAATTGTTTGTACCACGGGTCAATTGTATCGAAAATTTTGTACTTTTTAACAAAATCTCTGTGTATTACAGATATTGTCATGTCATGCAATATATTCCGTTTGTGCTAAGTTTGTACACGCGTCTGTGATGCGTTCAATTGTTTCCAATGTTTTGTGACATTGTCTGCATATATCTACAACTTCATTTTGTTTTATATATTGCATGACGATTATGAAACCTTCAGTTTCTGCATGAATGCTTCAAATTTTCGTCCATTTGTTGGTTGCCTCTTTGTCAGTATGTGTTTGAAGCGGATTGTTCCAATTACTTTGTTTTTCCCGGTTTCTACCGTTTTTGGTTATTATATGATCCCCTGGACTGAAATTTATATTTTTACTATTACAATCAAAGGTATTTTATACATATTTATCGTGCTATTAAGAAATTTCTGAACACTAAATTTATATTTTAACTAAATTTCGAATATACAAAAACAAAATCGTATCAACTACAGAATGCATTTAAGAAAAAAAAACGTTATCGAATGGTGTTATTTTTAGGGCAAGCGAGAAAGAAAAAAAACGAATTCTACCGTTTTAAAAGCTCCAACGAAACAGTAATATATAGGCAATCGAAGGAACGAATGAGGCGCAAACGGTACAATATTCCGTCCCGAAAGAGTCTTAAAAATTGTCGGGTTTGAATTTCCAAGACTCATTTTGCAAGTATAATTTATAACATCGGTTCTTCTGTTTTCGTCGCAAAATGCAAATTGGTTCAGGACCAGACAGGATCTCTGTCGACGTGGCACTCTTTCCGAACAAACAGTCCTCCTTTTCCAGTGTTTTCGGGTCCGAAAGGATTTGCGGTACAAAGTAAATAAGTCGTCAGATGTTGTTCGTTATAGCCGGGGTCTGATGATAAATTACAAGCGATTTGTCGTCCTCTATTTTCTTGAATGGAAAATGCAATGTAAAAGCAGGGGTCGTGAATTAATCTACCCATTAGAAATAATGTAATTACTTTGTTTTCAGATTTTGATAGCATTTAAAGTTTACATTTGTCTTGCTCTTTATTTACGATTCCGGATTTTTTGCTCAAATAAAATTAAATCCAGCCAAATAAACAACAAAGAAAGTCATCGTTTATTCTGTTAACTTCATCGCAGAAAACGTATATCAAATTTATGAATGTAGTGTAATCTAATAGTTTTGAGCTAAGCATCTAACATCTTCAGTAGATATAAGAAGGACCATAGAACCTCTTTCATTCCGACCATTTTTTGTGGTCTTCAAATTTTATAGTACAGCAACTTCAAGAATAATTTTCCTTAGTTTTGTTTCACTTCAAAATATTCATCTAAATTTAGTAAAAAAAATGCATTCTCGTCAAGCCTTTTAGATCATTATATGCTTCCTTCTGTCAGGCTTTTATTCTTTATATACTATTGAGCTTTAGTAGACTCACTATCTCCCTAGCAGACCATATGTCTCTACTCGGTAAGTCCTTTGCAAACGTAGGCAATTGTTTTCTTAGGAATTCTTTTTCTGATCTTTGACTTAAAATATATTTTGAAGCTTCATTCCTATTAAAGACATAGGGAAAGCTTTTCGAGATATTTTATCCATTTACATTAGCCACATAGCCTTCGTGTCCTGAAATCCAGGCTTTTGCTGCTTTTATACGACTACTAAGCTCATTTAGGGCGCACGATGGAATTTACTATTTATCGACCTGTACAAGCATCAGATAGTAAATAGTAAATAAAAAACTGAGGTAGGAATGGCTAGAAGATCCGATTGAGGAAACATTGCAGACATCAAAGGCTGGTCCCTTTGCAAAGTTAGGCAATTGTTTCCTAAGGAATTCTTTTTCTTGTCTTTGACTTAAAATATATTTTGAAGCTTCATTCCTATTAAAGACATAGGGAAAGCTTTTCGAGATATTTTATCCATTTACATTAGCCACATAGCCTTCGTGTCCTGAAATCCAGGCTTTTGCTGCTTTTATACGACTACTAAGCTCATTTAGGGCGCACGATGGAATTTACTATCTATCGACCTGTACAAGCATCAGATAGTAAATAGTAAATAAAAAACTGAGGTAGGAATGGCTAGAAGATCCGATTGAGGAAACATTGCAGACATCAAAGGCTGGTCCCTTTGCAAAGTTAGGCAATTGTTTCCTAAGGAATTCTTTTTCTTGTCTTTGACTTAAAATATATTTTCAACCGGCTCGTTTATAGCGGCTTTGATATTTGTTTTTGCAATGCTATAAGTAGGCATTTTTCCTATTAGAGAACGAAGGCAAGCTTTTCGAGCAATTTTATCCATTTATATTGTCCACGTAGCCTTCGTGTCTTGGAACACTTTTGTCGGTTTTTCACAACTACTAAGCTCATGCAGGGTGCACAATCCGTTAATTATCGACTTGTACATGCATCAGATAGTAAATAAAAATAAAAACCTGAAAAGGCAATGGCTAAAAGATCTGATTGGGTAAACGACAACAAAGGCTAGCGTCAAACTCAAGTCAGTAATCAATTAAAATATTTACAAGTTATTTCATTTACTCTATTGTAGGCTTCAACAGATTGAAATTTTAAAAAGAAATCCAAGAAAAGTATAGCATCAACTACAGGTAAATTTTGACACAACAATCAAAGAAAAACTACCAATTTTAAACAAAAGAAAGAGTACTGTTTCTCTGCATTTAAATACTAGACGACCTTACTTTCAGACCGAATATTTCTAGGTTTTGGAGATCTGGTCTTCTGAGGTTCTTGCTGAAAGTAACTGCAGAATTTTTGCCAGAATTGATTCTCCATACTGCAAACTAATCCTCTAAGTAACGTGTAACTTCTAGTAGTTTTTGAATTGTAAAAACTTTATTTACAATTGTTCAAATGCAGTCAATATTTGATAGAGTCTTCTGCACAAGTACAGTTGCGAAACTGCCCAAAAGATGGCGCTACAAGTTCTGCTTATTTTCGAAAACTTCCGGAATAACAGAGGTTTTATGTTCAAATAATAATTGCGGAGAGAAAAACACTTATCATCCATCCGAAATTAATCAAATTTAATATTATTTTCCCAAAATACGTTTAAATTAGACCCTGATATCCAAAGATCTATTATAATATATTCTTAAAAAATCAATCACGTCCAAATGATAACAATTCCGTAGAGAAGTTTCCGGACAAACATTCGAGTGAACTCAAAATATCGATGGCAAAATGTTATCTATTCATAAGGTATTAAAAATCTTGTGTTTTCCAACGATTTCTCAGTCGACTACATGTATAATTCATCACGATGCTGCAAGGGAACCATACCTAATGTCGAGACCCTAAAGTGGCAAATAAGAGACGAACGAGATGACGATCCAACGTAATTCATCACGTCTCCCAATAAGAACGAAATAACACATCGTACGGGTTTTACGGTAGAGGTTCTTGGAAATTGTCTTCACTGTAAATTAAAGACCTTAAAATTAATGAATTTCTTTTGATTAAAGACATTTCTTATTAATGAAATTTTTCCGGAGAATAAAAGAGAAAAATCGAATTCTCGAAAGGTACATAATGAGAAATAAGCTGTGGGCTATATTAAAAAAATATGGACCGTGAATGACGTTTATTGCAGCTAATAAAGTTAAGAGATGTCGATACAAAAATAATAAAAGTAGATTTAAATATTTATTATTAGGTGCGCAACTAAGTTCTCGCTGTTTTCTTGATGAAAATGCAACTTTATTGTGAAAAAATGTTTACAAATGAATCATTCAAAATATTGCCCATCGCTAGCGACAACTTTTTCCCATCTTTCGGGTAGAGCTCGAATACCGTCACGGTAGAAGTGTTCGGCTTTTGAGGCTATCCACGAATCAAGCCATTTTGAGATGTCTTCATATGAGCGGAACTGCTGATTAGCCAGACCATGTGCCATCGAACGGAACAAGTAATAATCGGACGGCGCAATATCTGGGGAATATGGCGGGTGGGGTAGGACCTTCCATTTCAGCGTTTCTAAGTATGTAGGTTTTAACGGGTCTGGCAACGTGAGACCGAGCGTTGTCATGCTGTAGAATCACTTTTTCGTGCCTCTGCTCTTATTGTGGCCGCTTTTCGCGCACTGCTCGGCTCAATCGCATCGATTGAGTTCGATACCGTTCCCCAGTGACAGTTTCGTTCGGTTTCAACAGCTCATAATAAATAACACCGCCCTGGTCCCACCAAATACACAGCAAAACTTTCGCAGCGTGAATATTCGGCCGAACCGACGACGTAGAAGTATAACCGGGCAGTCCCCATTATTTTGTTCTCTTTGGGTTGCTGTAATGAATCCATTTTTCATCACCCGTAACGATGCGATGAAGAAAACCCTTGCTTTTCTGCCGCTGGAGCAGTTGTTCACAGGCGAAAAAAGGACGCTCAACGTCTCTTGGCTTCAAATCATAAGGAACCCAAGTTCCTTGTTTTTGAATCATCAATGAATCACTAATGTGTCAAAGCGGTTTGTTTACCATATGTCTAAGCTTGGTTCATGACGTTTTGGTTATGTCACAATCGACCAGCACTTACTACTGGAGCCATCTCTTGAAAAACAGTGAGAACTTAGTTGCGCACCTAATAATTAATGCTGGGGAAAATTGGAACGAAATGAATTAATCTACGAAAGATCTTAAAAAATGCATTCTGATTAAAGATTTTTAATGAAGAGTAACAATAATTTCGAACTAGTAGAAGACACATTCACTACTTCTTATAGAAACATCAAACTTTGATAGTAATATTGTTAAAAGTATAATTTTTTAATCATTTTTCAAGATTAAGTCAAAAAGAATTTTGATATAAAAATCATTTTTAACAAAAATATTAGATGCCCAACTAAGTTCTCGCTGTTTTCCAAGAGATGGCTCCAGTAGTAAGTGCTGGTCGATTGTGACATAACCAAAACGTCATGAACCAAGCTTAGACATATGGTAAACAAACCGCTTTGACACATTAGTGATTTTGTTTTTGCGTCATATACTTTTGGTTGTGTGAAAATGTCTAATTTTCTGCTCAATAATCGTCATTTGCGGGAAGTGTTGCTTTTCTTCTTTCATTCGAAGAAAACGGCGGCTGAAGCGCATCGAGAACTCCGAAAAGTTTACGGAGATGCTGCTCTAAATGAAACAATGTGCTGTGATTGGTTGCGTCGCTTCAAAGACGGTGATTTCGGTGTTGACGACCGTTCGCGTGAAGAAAGACCAAAAACCTTCGAAGATGCTGAATTGGAGATATTGCTCGATGAGGATCCGTGCCAAACGCAAAAAGAGCTTACTTCAGCATTAGGAGTTACCCGCCAAGCCATTTCCCAAGGATTGCATGCCTTGGGAATGATTCAAAAACAAGGCACTTGGGTTCCTTATGATTTGAAGTCAAGAGACGTTGAGCGTCGTTTTTTCGCCTGTGAACAACTGCTCCAACGGCAAAGAAGGAAGGGTTTTCTTCATCGCATCGTTACGGGTGTTGAAAAATGGATTCACTACAGCAACCCAAAGAGAACAAAATCATGGGGAGTGCCCGGTCATGCCTCTACGTCGTCGGTTCGACCGAATATTCACGCTGCGAGGGTTTTGCTGTGTATTTGGTGGGACCAGGACGGTGTTATTTATTATGAGCTGTTGAAACCGAATGAAACCATCACTGGGGAACGGTATCGAACTCAATTGATGCGATTGAGCCGCGCACCGAAAAGCGGCCACAATAGGAGCAGAGGCACGAAAAAGTGATTCTACAGCATGACAACGCTCGGCCTCACGTTGCCAAATCCGTTAAAACCTACTTAGAAACGCTCAAATGGGAGGTCCTACCCCACCCGCAATATTCCCCAGATATTGCGCCGTCTGATTATTACTTGTTCCGTTCGCTGGCACATGGTCTGGCTAATCAGCAGTTCCGCTCATGTGAAGACATCTCGAAATGGCTTGATTCGTGGATAGCCTCAAAAGACGAACACTTCGACCGTGACGGTATTCGAGCTCTGCCCGAAAGATGGGAAAAAGTTGTCGCTAGCGATGGGCAATATTTCGAATGATTCATTTGTAAACATTTTTTCACAATAAAGTTGTGTTTTCATCAAAAAAACAGCGAGAACTTAGTTGCGCACCTAATATAAGCACACGAGAATTTAATAATATAGACTATTGCTAACATTGTTTTTCGTATCTTCTCATTATAGATAGAAAAGAAACGGAAAACAATGCTTAAAACCTATAACGATTATTTAAATACACTCTTTTATCAGTAGATCTTCTAATTTAATCAGTGTAGTAAAACAATTATTACACATGTGTAGAAAAAGTTTTTGAAATTGTTTTACACTTCTATAATAAAAAGATACCAAAAACAATATTTGAAAACTTTATTTACAAATGACTAACAATTGCGCCATTACACTACAGCATCAGTAGACTTTGAGTTTGACGTGTAGTGAAACGATTCTTGTTTTTTTGAGTCTTTCGTGTCTCCAACAAAAAGATACAAAAACCCATATTTGAAAACTTTATTTACGAATGCATAACACTTATTTCACTACCCTGTGGCATCGTCAGTAAAATTTTCAATTTAACCAATGTAGTGAAATGATCGCAATAGTTTTGTAAATAAAATTTTTCGAACATTGTTTTTTGTGCTTTTCCTGTCTTAATAAAAAGATACGAAAAACGATATTTGAAAACTTTATTTACAATTGGATAACAATTGCGTCATTACAAGACAGCATCAGTAGACTTTGATTATGACGTGTAGTGAAACGATTCTTGTTTTTTTGAGCCTTTCGTGTCTCTAACAAAAAGATACAAAAACCCATATTTGAAAACTTTATTTACGAATGCATAACACTTATTTCACTACCCTGTAGTATCATCAGTCGATTTTTTAATTTAATCAGTGTAGTGAAACAATTGTTATAAATTTGTAAATAAAATTTTCGAACATTGTTTTTTGTGCTTTTCCTGTCTTTGATAAAAAGATACGAAGAATAATATTTGAAAACTTTACTTACGAATGCATAACAATTGTTTCACTAACTTGTAGCAGTATCAGAAGATTTTTGAATCCGACCAGAGTAGTGAAACAATTGTTACACATTTGAAAATAAAGTTTTTGAACATTGTTTTTCGTGTCTTTTGTGTCTAATAAAAGATACGAAAAAGGATATTCTTCTTTCAGAGTTTTGTACAAAGATCTAGCTTATTCATCTCCATTAACTTTCTATTATTGGTTTGGCAACTAAGTACTTTCGGTTTTGTAGTATAAAATAAAACACTTTTTTTTAAACAAAGAATAGTTTTTAATCAATTATATATTTTCCATTTTGCTCAATGAACTTTTGCCATCTTTTTTTCAGCTGCATGATACCGCGCTCATAAAATTTCTGGTCCTTATCAGCAAAAAAAACAGGTGCGAGTGAAGGTCATTGTCATTTGTGAAAGTTTTACCATTCAAAGAATTCTGCAAACTTCGAAATAAATGGTAATTAGATGGTGCTAGATCAGGGCTGTATGGGGGATGTGACATTACTTCCCAGCCAAGCTCCAATAGTTTCCCACGAGTTGCCAAAGATGTGTGAGGCCTTGCATTATCTTGGTGGAAAACTACACCTTTCCGATTTGACAATTCTGGCCGTTTTTCTTTGATTGCTTCATCCAGTTTTATTAATTGTAAGCTTCTTAACTAGCCCAAGACATTTTAAATGTTTTTCAATTGTTGTGTGCGATACATGTAGCCTCTCCGCAACCTTTCGAACAGTTATATGACGATCCTCTTCAATTATGACTTTGATTTGGTTATCATCAACTTTAGTAAGCTGACCAGAACGTTGCTCATCTTTGAGGGAAAAATCTCCAGAACGGAATTTTTATACCAATTCTGACACGTGCGCTCTGTTAAGCAATTAGCACTATAAACTTCACATATCTTTTTGTGAGCCGCAGCAGCTTTCTTTCCTTTACGGAAATAAAATAGTAAAATATGTCGAAAATGTTCGTTTCTGCACTCCATTTAAAATTAACCCACAACTAATAGCTTTAATAAAAATCACGCACTACTTGCTTCTGACGTTACGTCAATGTGACTAGTATCACGCGACAAACGGTAAAGTACAGCACTAACATACGTTATACAAAAAATAAAGCAACGCTCTCTATCAGTAAAAACCGAAAGTACTTAGTTGCCAACCCAATACATCTATACATGCTATCCAAGATAAGAAATAATGAGTTCGAAGTCATTATTCTTTTTTATATCGAATTAGTGAAGGTATTTTTTTGTTTAAAGATTTAACATCAGCCTTCGCGAATTATTTTCATAATCTATTTACCCATTCAAATGTTTTCATTCTGGCTTGGCTTTCCAATTTTTCCATTCTCTTAGGATTAAGTCAAAAGAATTAGATAAATTTTGATAAATCGAAATCGTATTTAAAACTTTTGCAAGTATTGGAAACCGAACATTTGATAATGTAAAATATTTGAATAACGTAGAAAAATAAGATAAAACTAATGAAGTTATTTTCTCTATTAATTCCGACCGCTAAGGTCCAAAACAATTACTTTATGAAACGCACGAAACCAAGTTCTAATTTAATGGTTAATCTTGCACTTTTACGAGAACTTTATGTGACAACAAATCGGGACCATTAAAACCCGGAGAAAAAAAAATGCGCAATTTAACGGTTCGTCCCTTATATACAGTGCCGTGGTTTGGTCGGAATCCAATAAAAACCGCCTTAGAAAACGGCGAGTGGGGCAAAATGTAAAATGAAGTCGCATAGATCAGTGGTCTATCTGCGGTAGGCCGCTTTAACCTTATTGCAATTTCGCGTCGTTTGCGAATGTTTGCTGCACGGTAACTCTTATTTAAACGCATGGGCGGATACTCGAAACTCTAAATAAGTCCACCGCCAGAAAATACAAAAAGTTCTCTCATTGTTTATCGGTGACGCCGGGAAATTAATGGATTTCTGCGGTGGATGCGATATAATTTACTTTGATTTTGTTTTAGCTTCAAGTTAATGAGCAGAAATCTTGAAAATTGTTATAGAAAGACGAGATTAATTAAAAAGTTTTACACTTTCAATTGTTTGTGTGTATTTGGATAATATTTCGCATTAAATCAGTTTGTATTGTGCTTATTTTAAAGTACTGGGTGTTCCATTGACATGATTGCCACAGTTTAAGGACCTGCTACTGAATGTTGGAGTAGCTGTTATTACTCAGTGTAACAGTAAACGCCCATTAAATTATTTTAAAATATTTATTTTTTCGTGTTACATTAAAATACTCTTAAAATTACGTTCATTTTTTCGAATATAGAATATGACGATATTCACTTTATTTATGAATTGTATTATGAAAATTTCCCCCTCGTATACAATTGGGTTGGCAACTAAGTACTTTCGGTTTTTACTGATAGAGAGCGTTGCTTTATTTTTTGTATAACGTATGTTAGTGCTGTACTTTACCGTTTGTCGCGTGATACTAGTCACATTGACGTAACTTCAGAAGCAAGTAGTGCGTGATTTTTATTAAAGCTATTAGTTGTGGGTTAATTTTAAATGGAGTGCAGAAACGAACATTTTCGACATATTTTACTATTTTATTTCCGTAAAGGAAAGAAAGCTGCTGCGGCTCACAAAAAGATATGTGAAGTTTATGGTGCTAATTGCTTAACAGAGCGCACGTGTCAGAATTGGTATAAAAAATTCCGTTCTGGAGATTTTTCCCTCAAAGATGAGCAACGTTCTGGTCGGCTAACTGAAGTTGATGACCAAATCAAAGTCATAATTGAAGAGGATCGTCATATAACTGTTCGAGCGGTTGCGGAGAGGCTACAAGTATCGCACACAACAATTGAAAAACATTTAAAATGTCTTGGGCTAGTTAAGAAGCTTGATATTTGGGTACCTCACGAATTGAAAGAAATTCATTTAACACAAAGAAGCAACTTTTGCGATATGCACCTTAGACGAAATGAAACCGACCCTTTCTTAAAAAGAATCATCACTGGTGATGAAAAATGGGTCCTGTACAGTAACATAGTTCGAAAACGATCATGGAGCAAACACGATAAACCAGCTCAAATCACATCGAAAGCTGAATTGCATCCAAAAAAGATCATGCTGTCAGTTTGGTGGGATTACAAAGGTGTTGTGTTTTTTGAGCTGCTTCCAAGGAACCAAACGATCAGTTCTGATGTTTACTGTCAACAATTAATAAAACTGGATGAAGCAATTAAAGAAAAACGGCCAGAATTGTCAAATCGGAAAGGTGTAGTTTTCCACCAAGATAATGCAAGGCCTCACACACCTTTGGCAGTTTGTAGAATTCTTTGAATGGTAAAACTTTCACAAATGACGATGACCTTCACTCGCACCTGGTTCACTTTTTTGCTGATAAGGACCAGAAATTTTATGAGCGCGGAATCATGCAGCTGAAAGAAAGATGGCAAAAAGTCATTGAACAAAATGGAAAATATATAATTGATTAAAAACTATTCTTTGTTTTAAAAAAAAGTGTTTTATTTTATACTACAAAACCGAAAGTACTTAGTTGCCAACCCAATATATTATATATATAAGCGTCCATTGCGAAAATTTATTAGAAACGTCTTAATGATTCTATTTAATGTTAGTTTTTCAAGAGACAGTATCTAATATTTAATCTGAAAATTATATTTTGCAGTTCGAATATTTAATTAAATATATTGCAGAACCATATTATCTAATCTAACTCAGTAACACAATAAAACTGAAAACGGAATATCTCTAAATCTCTTAACTCATTCAGCAGTATTCATAAACGATGTAGTTAAAATTTAACGTGAAAGTTCATTAAGTCACGTGCAGTGTTTACAATGCATTTGCCATACTCATCATCGTACTTGGCTAAAACTCCTACCTGCAGGGCATCCATGTAAACTGCACGGTACATTGAGTGGCGCGTGGTCAACTGATGCCATTAATAAAGCGTAATTTCTCTCCGGACAACTACACTCTGTTGTTTAAAATTTAGATATAAAATATAGATACATGCAGATAGCTGGTGCTCGAAGATACATTAGGTAATGGGAAACTAATGTCACGTACACGTGTGCCATCATTGAAACAAATGACTGGTTTGAGTAATCCCACTGGCCATTATTCAAACAAATGTAATAATAATCTAATCCAAGAGTTTCTGCTATATGCCCTTTTCGTTTTAAATGTGTAAATTTTAATTTCACGGAGGATTCTTTTTTGTTTATATTGCCACAGAAACAAATCCAAGGCGAATATATTGGATTACCAAAACTTATATTGCATTTTTTCTGTTTTTGATAGGTCACTTATAACATGAAGAAAAGATCAATCAATTATTTAATAATAATGTATTTATTAGCATTTGCAATACAATATTTTAATAAAAGAAAATATATTGCACTATATGGTATATGTGGTATTCCATGTAATATAGTATTGACAAAGAACGATCCCGAGTGATTTAGTAAATGCCGGTATTTTAAATTCAGTTTCACTGCGACAGACAGTAGCAGTAGTCGAGCCCTGAAGATGGCCCATACGAGTGGGTACGAAACGTCGGCAGTTATACCAGTGACGCGGTCCAACTCAGAAGCCCAGAAGCAGATAGCCAGTATTTTAAAATTTATAAGCGTTGTTTGAGACTGTCTCTTTTAATAAATGCCAAGTAAATTTTACTACAGCTGGGAGAGCGGATCACCCTGTATATCTTGCTCAAATCATTGGGAAGACAATCTAAATTTAAAATCTTAAATTTGTTATTAATAAATTTTGTTACATTTTCGTTAAATTGATTTACAATAATATAAGATTGTTTTATTATTTCAATTGGAGAATTGAGTAATTCATTGTTTGAGACATCAAAGAGATGTGACGTGTCCAAAGTACAAGCTAGGAAAGGTAGTTTAAGATAAATAATCTAGGAATGGGATAGCGCATCAACTAACTTATATAAATAAATATATGTATATATAAATGAAGACTATTATGATGAAGAAGACAAATACACTTCTTCTAGCTATGATCTAGCTTAATCTAAGGTTCTGAAGGTGGTAAAAATGAGAAACGAATTGTAATTCGTTTAAATAGCTCCCTTCTTCGTCTTCCTTTTCGTTTAGGCATAACACGTTCGTTTCATTGATCGTGTTTTAGAATTGTCGCGGGGATGATTCTGTTGAGAACGATAGCCAAGTTTGTGCTCAGCATTTCGGATGTCTGCCTGGTGATCGCTTTTCTGGTGGTTTTGTATCTCTGACAACTTTTGCTAGCCTATCGTCATGTGTATTCCATTCTCTCCTTTTTACTTTGATTAACTTTAATATCCTGTATTTGTTGGTTTGGTTTTCTTTCTCTTAACTTTTCCCAATAATACATCTTGGAGATTTCATCTCAGTTGTTATCAGTTAACTTATTTTGCTGGTATCTGGTTTCATTTCTGGCCCCTAGATTAATATTGGTCTGATGTAGAACTTATATATTCGAATTTTATTTTATGTTGGCATATACTTGTTTCGTCTGATGTAGAACTTATATATTCGAATTTTATTTTATGTTGGCATATACTTGTTTCGCCATATTATATCTCGTAGTCATTTTGAGGCGATGGTATCTTTTGATTGTTTGGTTTTTCACATCAGCCTGTACGTCTCTTGAGCTTGATACGTCTACGCCCAGGTATCTGTAAGTCACTACTTGTTGTATTACAGACCTTTCTATTTCAAGCTTACACCTTATAGACTCCCTGCTTATGGTTAGATATTCTTTAGTCGAGGTACCTCATATTATACATCTTAGCTGATTTGACAAATTGGTGTAACATCCTCTGAAGATCATCTTCTGTATTTGCTATCACCACAGCGTCATCTACATAACACACTGTGTTAATATTTTGACGTACCATCTTATACCCTTTCATTGGTCTTATGTCATCAATTATCTGACTGAGTAAATCACCTGGGCAGTGATTTTAATTGGTATCTTCGTGTTTTAATATACGTTCTGTGGTATATTCTCTCTTCTTCCAGCACAGATAACACATCGTCAAGCTTCACACAGTTAAAGGCTTTTGTGAGGTCGACAAAACATAAAAAAACGTTTAACTAAACTCGTGGTATAAATCAATACAAAGTATTCTTAATTAAATCGACCATCAAAGTCTATTTAATTACATGTATGTAGTGCATATTCTATTAATATTAGTGGTTCCATTGATCTCTTTTTATTTCCACCAACTTCAAAACACGAACGAACATATTAAAAGTAATATTCCTTTGTCTGACGGATTCAGATTCAATTAATGCTGCCTTGTTTTCCGTCGACTCGGATTCGCGGGGATTTAATAAGCCGAATTCTTTGTGGCAGTAAGCAACTGGTGAAAATAAACAATGACATGCTCTACGTTTCGAGGCAGTCTCGCATCTATTTTCGATTAATGCTGTCGCTACTGTATTTCATTTATTTACTAGTCGACTTTTCCCTCTCTCAAAGCTTCCACCGAAACGCAAATATTTTGTAAGGAGTGAAATTGATATAGAAGTGTCTACAAATGTACGTACATATAAACTATTTTTTAATATTACGCCAGTATTGGACAGATATTAATTATTATGTTAACAATATAAATTTCAAAATTGGAGATAAAAAGGATTTTTTTTTTGATTTCTTGATCTTTATAAAAAAATTAAAATGTTCTGACATAAAGTTTGATGATGAAAGACAGTTAATGTACCTACTAGACGTAGCTGTCATTAGTAACGAAGAGTGGAAATAATAGTTTCCTGGAACTTCAATAGGAAAAGCCGACATAGACTGAAAAACACAATAAAATAGACAATTTCAGAATAATCAATAACAGATACCTATCTGCTTCTGGGTTTCCGGGCTGGAACCGCTTCACTTGTATATCTGCCGACATTTCGTACCCATTTGTATGGGACATCTTCAGGGCTGAACTACTGCACTGAAACTGTACGAAACGTTGGCAGATATACAAGTGACGCGGTTCCAGCCCGGAAACCCAGAAGCAGATAGCATGGACCACGACCGCGGAAGTCTACGTACCAAATTAAGAACAGATACCATTTGAAAAGCAATAGATATGAGTCAATGCAAGTAGCTAATACTAAAATATTGAGGAACAATAAATAACTACGCTAGCCTTCAGAAAACTTCTGTAGTAACAGAAGCAATGATACGTTAGACATTAAATGTTAACTATATAACAATATAAAAAAAAATTCCGCACCTTCCTTGACGTATTTCTATACTTTATTCAAAATTCCATTTTTGCTTCAACCTAACAATGATGGGATGGTGCAATCTAATTTTCTTGCAATACGCCTGTCTAATGAAGTAAAATATTACAACGAACTGATTTATCTCTTCAAACCAGAACCAAACGGTCGCTGTCTTCATTAAATAGTTTCTAGATTAGGGTTAAGCAGGAGTTATACGAGGTCTGATCGAAAAATAACCGTTATTTTCAATTTTTTCAAAAAGTATTTATTTATTCATCAATAACTATCTTGTCCCCTTCAAAGTAATCCCCCTCAGATATAATACACTTATGCCAGAGTTTTTTCCAATCTTTGAAACACTTCTGAAACGCGCTTTTTGGTATCGCCAACAGCTCCTGTTTCGATTTTTCTTTTATTTCCTCAATCGTAGCAAAACGCTTTCCTTTCATCGGTGTCTTCAGTTTTGGGAAGAGGAAAAAGTCAGCGGGGGCCAAGTCAGGTGAATACGGTGGTTGAGGCATGATAACGGTTTTGTTTTTGGCCAAAGCATCGATGTGTGAGCTGGTGCGTTATCATGGTGATTGTTTTTTCCACAATTCCGATCGTTTGAGCCATATTGCTTCACGCAAACGTTGCATAACTTCCTTGTAGTATTCCTTATTAACCATACGACCTGTTGGCAAGAACTCATAATGCACCACGCCATTATAATCGAAGAAAATAGTGAGTAAAACCTTCATATTTGATCCAACTTGGCGTGCATTTTCTCGGCCTTCTGTAAAGCGCTTGTACCACTTATAAACACTTTTTTGAGACAAAGTGGACTCGCTGAATGCCACAGTCAACATTTCAAGTGCCTTGGAGCCCTTTATTCCGTTTTTAACGCAAAATTTAATACATATTCTTTGATCCTTTTTTTCGAATAGTAAAAAATCCAAGAGCACACCAAAACATGACTAACCTTTTTATCTATCAAAAACAAACTGACAATCCAAAATGGCTGATATTGCCAACATATATAACAGACATGTGTACCAACATAACAGAAAAAAAAATGCGAAAATCGAACATACGTAACTCACGAAATTTGAAAATAACGGTTATTTTTTGATCAGACCTCGTACAGTTAAATATTGTTCTAGACTGCGATTATGTGAATTAATCGAAAAAGGCAAAAGAGCCCCTTACCACATCAACGAATACTTTCGTGACACATCGAAGGTCAAAGAGGATCACACGTTGCGTAATTAGTAATCAGACCATAGACTGACAAAGCCTTTTTTATGCGATGACGTTACGAATATGAAGACCCATTTTATTTTACTTTGATTTAGTGGAATATCTACTTTGATTGTTTCATGTCAGTTTACTTTATTTTATGGGCCAACTGAATTCGAGTTATAAAATATTGCATTGCGTTTATATTTACGAAAAATCAATAAAAAGATAATACCTCGTATACGCTGCATACATATTGCGCACTCCTGCCATTATGATTTCAATTTAAAATTTCATTTAACGATCACAATGCACGAAAAAAGTGTATAACGTGTATATTCAACCATAATATGCGGTTTATCATGCCAATATGACAATTTGCGCTATAGATCTGAAACGAGACATAACGGTAAGCGTTTGTCGTCGGAACAATGCGAAACGAGGCAACGGGGTGGGTTTAACGCACCGAAATCAAACGCAATACCAAACACAATGAGAACGACCTACAACGAAAGAACAGATAACAGTATGGTTGTGAAAGGATTGAATAAATAATAACCTACTCCCGTATTGTTTAATATTGATAATTTTGAAATGGCGACGGACATCAAACAACATCGCTAGTGTGGTTATTCTAAGTCACAAGCGTTGAAAATAGCAATGTAAAGAATATATGAGGTTTCCTATGCCTTTTAAAACAAGCTTTTACGATTTCTAACGATTCTTTTAAATCTAATTATATTTTCTAAATTAGAGATTAACTCCAAGTTATTAATTTTTCTTTTTCAGATACTAATGACGACAACTTGTTGAAATCGTATTCAGATTTAAAACTATTGGGTTGGCAACTAAGTACCTTCGGTTTTCTAGTATAAAATAAAACACTTTTTTTAACAAAGAATAGTTTTTAATCAATTATATATTTTCCATTTTGCTCATTGACCTTTGGCCATCTTTCTTTCAGCTGCATGATTCCGCGCTCATAAAATTTCTGGTCCTTATCAGCAAAAAAGTGAACCAGGTGCGATTGAAGGTCATCGTTATTTGTGTATGGGGGATGTGGCATTACTTCCCAGCCAAGCTCCAATAGTTTCCCACGAGTTGCCAAAGATAGAAAACTACGCCCTTCCGATTTGACAATTCTGGCCGTTTTTCTTTGATTGCTTCATCCAGTTTTATTAATTGTTGACAGTAAACATCAGAATTGATCGTCTGGTTCTTTTTTCAACCAGCAATTGAAAATGTGAATAAAACATTTATTCATATATTAATTATTTTCTTATTCTTCATCATTACGCTTAATCATGGCACGTCTGTTCTTTTTTCGACATTTTTATCACAATGGCCAGTTCTACTACAATTTTTACTTCTCCAGTAGCGATACCATTTTTCTGCTCAAGTTATTCTTTGTAGATTAAATCAATTTCTGAGCGAATTTGAATTATTTACATATTCTTCAGGGAAAAACCTATCTTAGTTTATTTATCCAGCAATTGATAAATTCTAGTCCTTCTTGTAACGAGTTTTCTTTCTGGTTTACATAAAATATAACATTTCAACGGTGAAATAACTTTTTGACTTTCAAAATTATAAATTTATACACGTCTCTTCGCAATCCTAACCTCATTTTTTAGAATCGCCTAATAAATAATACTCGGATCTGTTATTTTGTTTTCTTATTTTTGTATCGTATTTTTCTACATTGAAGTTAACATAAATACGACGTCGCCAGGCCAAGCGTTTAGCATGCCTCCATTAAGAAAATTGGCCACGTCGTTGATGATAAATTCCTAGCCAAACTGAACAGAACGTGCGGCTTTCCAATGCGTAAATATCGAATTTTACGTGCACGATGCTATAAAATTTCCAGACGATTTGCTTTAATTTCATCATAACATAAAAATATAACCTACGGAGTATGGCGGGAAACGTTCAAAAATCGCCATCCGAAACAGAGAGAAGAGGTGAAAACGTTCGCTGGGGGGTGAAGCAAGGGACGGAAACGTTCGCGCCGATTATTGAAGGTCATAAATCGTATCCGCTTTAAGCTTCGCGTATACAAACAATGCAGTTGAATATAATCCGCACTGGATTTATGTATACAGGATAAGCTGTGTCTTTATTATTAGGAAAAACTTAAAAATTTATTGTAACGTCCCAAACAATAGACGCAGAATATAGTTGCTTTCCTTGCAGAACTACAGTAAATAGTATCTGTTCACCTCTTCTTCTTATTCTAATTTATACTCATCTCTGTCTATACGATAATAAATTTTCTATTCAGAAAGACTACTAGTTAACTATTCTTCGTTAATTTTGTATCTATTGGGTTGGCAACTAAGTACTTTCGGTTTTGTAATATAAAATAAAACGCTTTTTTTTAAACAAAGAATAGTTTTTAATCAATTATATATTTTCCATTTTGTTCAATGGCCTTTTGCCATTTTTCTTTCAGCTGCATGATTCCGCGCTCATAAAATTTCTGGTCCTTATCAGCAAAAAAATGAACCAGGTGCGAGTGAAGGTCATCGTCATTTGTGAAAGTTTTACCATTCAAAGAATTCTGCAAACTTCGAAGTAAATGGTAATCAGATGGTGCCAGATCAGGGCTGTATGGGGGATGTGGCATCACTTCCCAGCCAAGCTCCAATAGTTTCCCACGAGTTGCTAAAGATATGTGAGGCCTTGCATTATCTTGGTGGAAAAGTACACCTTTCCGATTTGACAATTCTAACCGTTTTTCTTTGATTGCTTCATCCAATTTTATTAATTGTGACAGTAAACATCGGAATTGATCGTTTGGTTCCTTGGAAGCAGCTCAAAAAACACAACACCTTTGTAGTCTCACCAAACTGACAGCATGATCTTTTTTGGATGCAATTCAGCTTTCGATGTGGTTTGAGCTGGTTTATCGTGTTTGCTCCATGATTGTTTTCGAACTATGTTACTGTACAGGACCCATTTTTCATCACCAGTGATGATTCTATTTAAGAAAGGGTCGGTTTTATTTCGTCCAAAGTGCATATCGCAAAAGTTGATTCTTTGCGTTAAATGAATTTCTTTCAATTCGTGAGGTACCCAAATATCAAGCTTCTTAACTAGCCCAAGACATTTTAAATGTTTTTCAATTGTTGTGTGCGATACATGTAGCCTCTCCGCAACCTCTTGAACAGTTATATGACGATCCTCTTCAATTATGACTTTGATTTTGTCATCATCAACTTCAGTAGCCCGACCAGAACGTTGCTCATCTTTGAGGAAAAAATCTCCAGAACGGAATTTTTTATACCAATTCTGACACGTGCGCTCTGTTAAGCAATTAGCACCATAAACTTCACATATCTTTTTGTGAGCCGCAGCAGCTTTCTTTCCTTTACGGAAATAAAATAGTAAAATATGTCGAAAATGTTCGTTTCTGCACTCCATTTAAAATTAACCCGCAACTAATAGCTTTGATAAAAGTCACGCACTACTTGCTTCTGAAGTTACGTCAATGTGACTAGTATCACGCGACAAACGGTAAAGTACAGCACTAACAACATACGTTATACAAAAAATAAAGCAACGCTCTCTATCAGTAAAAACCGAAAGTACTTAGTTGCCAACCCAATAGTTTAATGAATATATAAACTACCTCCTTTATGAATATCATTCTATGTACAATAGACGTCTTCTCTAAGGTCATTTCTTGGGAATCAAGTGGAATATTAATCATATCCCCTCCTGAAACGTGACCACGGAGGTACAGAGAGACTAATCTAATTCCATTGCATGAGCTTATACGTTAAAGACATTTCCTACCCACCCTAAATTTAATTCGAGATTTTCAATACCTCGGGTACGTTTGTAGTTAAACGCTGAAGCATTTCACTGAACTATGTACCGCATGCCTTTCTCTATAAACGTTACCTGAATATTTATTATCCAACTAGAAAATTAATTAAATTTGATGTGTAGTCGATACATTAAATTTAAGATGTACAGATGTTGAAGAAAAAAAAGGGAAATTAATTAAATTTGCGTTTTAGATGGAGATGATTGATTTTTAATGAAACTACCTAGTCAAGTCATAAATACTGGTACACAGAAAGATAGACGCCAAATGAAAACGAATTAATATTAAAAAGAATTTTTTTTGTTTTTATTGGGTTATTCAATGGCTACAAATCTTAGAACAACTTATTCGAAATGACTTCCATTTGCCTTCCAGCACGACTTGAGACGATGTGGCCACTCATCGATCGCGAGACGCACTTCATGCATGGGGAAATTGTCCACTGCACGGACAAGGGCTCGCTTCAACGACTCAATATTTGGGTGTCGAGCAGAGCAAGCCATGCCGTCTAATACGGACCACAACTTGTAATCCAACGGGTTGATGTCTGGACTACCAACTGGCCAATCATCCGTTGATATGATGTTCGGAACGTTGTTTTTGAGTCACAGTTGAGTAGTTTTTGCTTTGTGAGCTGGAGCAGAGTCTTGCTGGAAAGTCCATGGCTTATTGGTGAATATTGATTGGTTGAGAGGCTTCACAATGGTTTCCAAGACAGTCGATTGATATACTTTGGCCGATCTTTTTACTCCTTTCTAGCAAAAATGGAGCTTGGTAACGCCATCGTAGCTCACTCCCCACCATACCATTACAGACGCGGGATGGTGGCCTCATTGAACCCGCCGGATGAGTTGGGATGCTTCTCTGGATGACCGAGCATACACACGATCGTTCTGTTTATTGAACGATTCTTCTACGGTGAAGATTTTCTCGTCAGTAAACAGAATTCGTCTGTGAGCGTTCTTCGCGTACCGGCTGAGTAACGATTTCGATTTTCGCTTGCGTTTTTCCTTCAATGCGGCCGTGAGCAGGTATCCAGAGTACCGCTTGTACGCGCTGGGTCCCAAATCTTCTTTGATAATTCGAGACATGGATTTTTGCGAAATTTGCATTTCCCGCGACAAGATTTTCTGTTTTCGCAGCGGTTTTCGGTCGATTCGTTTCTTCACAGCTTTGATCGTCTTCTCAGTTCTCACAGTACGCGGATGGCCGGATCTTGGACGGTCTGGTACTCCACCAGTGTCCTCAAACAATTTCACAACACTAAAAAAAATTGCGAGTGATTCTAAGAGGTCGCAAGTCCTAAAGAGGTTTTTCTAAATTTCTGTTGACGAAGCTTGTCTAGAATTATTATTGACGAATCCTGGTACATAAATTTAGTAGCCCGATACGCATTAAAGTGATTATTTTTTACATGCTTTTTTCGTGTCCGCAAAACAGGACGTAATGGCTACATTTAAATCGAGATCAATTTAGTTCGAAATCCCGCAGGGCTATGTATTGAGACTGACCCTTTTCCTCTTGACATCATGGGGTACTTTAATTATCTTTATCCTCCGTCAAATTTAACATTTTAGGGGATACGTTAATTAAGTGAAGCGCGGACGTTGAATAATTGTCCAGAATGAGATGTGCAGTAGTAAAAAAATACGATAAAAGTAATGTTTAGATCGTCAAGTGTATTCGTCATGTTGTAACTGACTGTAAGTATTCGAAAAATTTAAAATCAATCGTTGAAACTGATGTTAAGAAAGAGTACTTTTTAATCTCTTGAAAATTTATTCCACAAATCGTCCTGTCGAATAGTCCTTTGAATGAAGGTCAAACAGTTGCATGATGTTGTATACCCAATTGTGTATTGTTCACCAGGAAAGTTTATATACTACTGTGGGCAAAAAATAGTAAGACTTTTTAATTTAAATTTCGCGCGAAAACCCATTCGTCGAAATATTTTTTCTAGGTTGGTATGACTGTCAGTGACATCTGTGCCAAATGTCACATCAAAATAATCATTAGTGTTTAGTATACGCTTGTCTTTCTGAAGTACAAAAAGTGTAGTCGGTGATTTTTACAATGAGTGAAATTATTCAACAAAGAAGTTTCATTAAATTTTGTGTACGGAATCAAATTTCTGGTGCCGAAACGTTCAGAATGTTGCAAAAGGCCTTCGGTGATAATTGTTTGTCGCGAGCAAGTGTTTTTGATTGGTACAAATTATTCAAAGAGGGTCGACAACGTGTTGATGACGAACCACGTCCAGGACGGCCATCAACATCAACTGATGATCAACACGTCAATAGAATCAAGGAATTGGTGCTTGAGAATCGACGATTAACAGTCAGAGACCTTACTGGCATCGTTGGAATATCGGAAGGATCAGTGAAAACCATTTTGAAAAATCATTTGGGCCTAAGAAAAGTGAAACCACAATTTGTTCCAAAATCACTCAGTTTTTCGAAAAACAGCGTCGCGTTGATGTCTGTGAAACAATGCTTTCTGACTGATGAGACTTGGATCTACGCTTATGACCCGGAAACAGACGATCAATCAGCCGAATATCGTATCAAAGGTGAGCCGAAGCCCAAAAAACTACGTCGAAGCAAGTCAAAAATTAAGCTTATGTTGACAGTTTTCTCTGATTATCGAGGTGTGGTGCACTCCGAATTCCTTCCGACCGGCCAAACTGTCAACAAAGAATACTATTTGAGTGTTATGCGTCGTTTGCGCAATGCTATTCGTAAAAAGAGGCCAGAATTATGGGCCGACAACTCTTGGTTTTTGCACCACGATAATGCACCGTCGCATACTGCATTAATTCTTCGTGAGTTTTTCGCCAAATTTTCAACAAATATCGTGCCGCAACCACCGTATTCGCCTTATTTAGCTCCGTGTGACTTCTGGCTATTCAGCAAACTCAAACGACCGCTCCAGGGAAACCGTTTTGAGTCAATTGAAGACATTAATCGTGAATCGCTACGCGCATTGAAGGCTATTCCTGAAATTGACTTTAACAACTGTTTCGAGAATTGGAAGAAACGTTGGCACAAGTGTATTGGGCCAGGGGGATTACTTTGAGAGGGACGAAATAGATTTGGAAAAATAAATTATGAATTTAAAAATTATGAACAATGTCTTACTATTTTTTTCCCCACAGTAGTATGTTTGACAAGAAAAAAACCATTACAGGAGTAGTTAAAATAAATTGAAGTAAAGGTGAAGATATATTAAAAAATCTTTTCAATATTTTATGACCAAAGGCACAAAAATATCTGGCATACTACCAGACATGTGTTTACTTTTAAAACCCATTTTTGTAAAAGCACCAAATGCTTGTTTTTCACAAATACGTGACACTATAAAAAAGATTTTCCGAATACAATAGAGAAATACCAATCACACAACCTAGATTTTGTGTCAAATTTTGGAGTAAATATGTTTTACACGGTTTGTACGAACAGTGTGTACGAGCGCTTTTGTGACTGACCGTAAATATTTTAGAAATTTAAAATCAGTCGTTGAAATTGATATTACACAGAAGGAACATTTTTTAATCTCATGAAAATTCTTTCTTTCGCAATCTGTTCTATACGACGCAAAGGAAAATCAGCAATAACAAAGGCTCGTTTAAATGAATCCTATCTTTTGTAACAAAATGATTGAAAAAGTCTTAAAATATTTTAATAATACAATACACAAGGTGAGTTTGGTTTCGTTTCCGTTTAAATTCTTCTTTTTCGAATTTAAAATTTCTGTGTTCAACAAGATATTACGTCTTACTGCGTTGTAATCTTTATATTTACCGTACTTTTGCATAAACCTCGATTACCAAACCATCCTAGCTTCAGCGTTTTACGTTTGTTTTTAGTAGTAGTCTACCAAACAAAGATCCGACGGGATAATTTAAATGATACTAACTTTTAAAGTATTATTAATCATAAAAAGAGACGAAAGTTCCACATAAAAGGAACATCATCTATCTTAACGGATCCTTTATACAGCCACCTCAGATTTTAAACATGAATCTTCTTCTCCCCCACTCCTTTTCTTCTTGAAAAGTCTCTTCAATCGCCAGAACCGCCCCCCTCCTTTCGATTCTCAATTTCTTTGTCGCATTCTGGTGTAACTGTGTCTGTTTGCAAAAGGTTCTAAACTTTTTATTACAAACCGTCTTCGTTCCATTAATTTTGCACGATCGAGGAATACGTTTTCAAGAAGTGGAAATGTGGGCTTTCCAACTCCGATGGAAACCTCGCGCGGAGACTTTATCGGATCATTCTTGTAGAAAGAAATGTTTGTGTACAAAGTGACCCGCCCGTCCTCGTCTCGAAGTATATACGAAAATACCGGATAAGAAGACTTTTTTATTTGTTTTTCCGTTTCTGTTTCGTCGTGTTTCTCTCATCTTTGTTTGATGACGGGATGAAACTCCGACAAAAATAATGTTACTTTTTTTTTACAAACAACGCTACCTAAAATACGTACATATATTACTTTTGCTTCGTATTTGTAATCCGGGCTAATGAATATGAAAATTTATATGATTCCTAAAATTTTTTATAACCTGGTCCCATATTGAGTGCATGCGTACACACGCTGATACTTTCTACGCATATATTTGTCTTTTTCTTTTCATATACATACATGGAACATCACTGTACTTTTTGCCGTTTAAATTTTTTATTTGAATTTGTATTATTTAATGTACGGGTCGATAACGTAAATTTTAAACTGTCGTTGATAGAATTAATAAAAAGCAGTAAACGAAACCACCTTTCCACAATAATGTTCGTATTCTGTATACGATTCCGACGACGAAGTTGTCATCATCAGCTGATAATTAACTAATCAGAGTCAAGCACACACTGACTGTTTTTATTGGGTTGGCAACTAAGTACTTTCGGTTTTGTAGTATAAAATAAAACACTTTTTTTTTAAACAAAGAATAGTTTTTAATCAATTATATATTTTCCATTTTGCTCAATGACCTTTTGCCATCTTTCTTTCAGCTGCATGATTCTGCGCTCATAAAATTTCTGGTCCTTATCAGCAAAAAAGTGTACCAGGTGCGAGTGAAGGTCATCGTCATTTGTGAAAGTTTTACCATTCAAAGAATTCTGCAAACTTCGAAATAAATGGTAATCGGATGGTGCTAGATCGGGGCCATATGGGGGATGTGGCATCACTTCCCAGCCAAGCTCCAATAGTTTCCCACGAGTTGCCAAAGATGTGTGAGGCCTTGCATTATCTTGGTGGAAAACTACACCTTTCCGATTTGACAATTCTGGCCGTTTTCCTTTGATTGCTTCATCCAGTTTTATTAATTGTAGACAGTAAACATCAGAATTGATCGTTTGGTTCCCACCAAACTGACAGCATGATCTTTTTTGGATGCAATTCAGCTTTCGATGTGGTTTGAGCTGGTTTATCGTGTTTGCGCCATGACCGTTTTCGAACTACGTTACTGTACAGGATCCATTTTTCATCACCAGTGATGATTCTTTTTAAGAAAGGGTCGGTTTCATTTCGTCTAAGGTGCATATCGCAAAAGTTGATGCTTTGTGTTAAATGAATTTCTTTCAATTTGTGCGGTACCCAAATATCAAGCTTCTTAACTAGCCCAAGACATTTTAAATGTTTTTCAATTGTTGTGTGCGATACATGTAGCCTCTCCGCAACCTCTCGAACAGTTATATGACGGCCCTCTACAATTATGACTTTGGTTTGGTCATCATCAACTTCAGCAGGCCGACCAGAACGTTGCTCATCTTTGATGGAAAAATCTCTAGAACGGAATTTTTTATACCAATTCTGACACGTGCGCTATGTTAAGCAATTAGCAATAAAATAGTAAAATATGTCGAAAATGTTCTCCATTTAAAATTAACCCACGACTAATAGCTTTAATAAAAATCACGCACTACTTGCTTCTGACGTTACGTCAATGTGACTAGTATCACGCGACAAACGGTAAAGTACAGCACTAACATACGTTATACAAAAAAGCAACGCTCTCTATCAGTAAAAACCGAACGTACTTAGTTGCCAACCCAATATATATAATATATAAAGCAATATATAGACTAAATGTACTTACTAAAACGTTGTTTTACATATATGATCCAAGAATTTCATGGTTAAGTTGATTGTATTATATTATTATCTTATATAAAGATATTACAGTCAAGAACCGTAATAATGTAAACAGAAACTAGTAAATCCTATTAACTTTACCCAAGACTTGGCAGAGGGTTTCTTAAAAATTTAAAGCAGAAAGTAGAATTGACAAAGAACATACTTTATTCTTCATATTATAAAATTTAGACTTTTAATTAGTTATAATTTAGTTAATAATTGGTTTTTGATCTATAACGTAGAAAGATCAAAAACCAATCGCTTTAAATACACATAACACGCGCTATTTTACATTCTATGTTTATAATTAAGTATACTGCTAGTAATTAAATAAAAATAACTGCCTTCTGATGACTACAAGATTGTTAGATATATGCACTTTTGGAATTGCTAATAATATAATAAAGGAATTTGAATTATTTACATTTTCCTTAACTTAACACCGTGGAAGAATTTTATTTTTTTTTATCAAGTGCAGTACCAATGTTACATTACTTATTTCAGCGCTAACACGTCAAAACCGACATTTCCTTTTTTCTCCATTGCCGAGCAAATAACTTCTATCTGAGGCCTCGACATCGTGCTACTATGTACATAAACAAATATATCCCATGTAAATATTGTAACAGTGTAAGGAAAAGATCTTGTTTCCGGAGATGGCTGCAAGCTACATCAATATAAGTTCACCTCTGGGAGCTATTGGATTTGATAAAGCGATGTTGCCTTTATATTTTCGTGAACCGTGGCGGCGTGGGAGGGGTTACTTTCAGGCATCACTTATTCAAGTGGGAGCTGGCGTGAATATAGACATGTGTCTCCTCCGAACTCATTCCCTTAAATGATTAGCCGGACGCCCTAAATGCCCGACATTTAATATTAACGAGAATATGCTTGATGCGCGGGTACGATTTGAATATTTTGAATTTAGAACGCACTGAGGTGGTTTTAGTAAAGTCGAGGAATCATACGATACCCCAGGTAGATTTTAGAGGTGAATTTTGTTAAATTATTAATAAAGATCTTGTGTAAACTTGTGTTTCTCTTCAGAGCAATCGAATTGAAAAAAACTATACCTGTTTTTGCTCTGCAATTACTAAATTTCAATAATGAAATGGCCTTCAAAAGTTTATTGAATAATCATTGTACTAACAGGCATTCTAATGGGTGTTTTTTAAGCTGCATGAGAATTATCGATATCGATAACTATGGTTTCGCAGCTGACAGTGTCAAACTGTGTTGACATTTCTGTTCAGTAAGGTTTAGCAAGTCATCATGAATCGTTTAACGCCAGAACAACGCTTCCAAATTGTGAAAATTTAATAAATCTGTTCGCGAAGTTCATAGAGCACTTCGTCCATTTTACGGTCAACACAATCGGCCTAGTGAGCAAGCAATTCGTGCAGTTACTGACCGTTTTCGCACTAATTTTACTCTTCTCGATTCAAAACCATCAACAAGACAAAGAAATGTGCGTACCGAAGAGAATATTGCTGCTGTTGGGCGAAGTATTGAAGAAGACGCCGAGATGTCGATTCGTCGTCCTTCTCAACATGTTGGCCTTTGTCCTTCGACTACGTGGAAAGCTTTACGTAAGGTTCTTGGCTTACGTGCCTATAAAATACAACTCGTGCAAGAATTGAAACCAAACGACCATCATTTGCGTCGCATTTTTGCTGATTGGGCTCATTTGAAACTGGCCGAAGATAAGCATTTTTATCAAAGAATTGTGTTCAGTGATGAAGCTCATTTCTGGTTAAATGGCTATATCAATAAGCAAAATTGCCGTATTTGTAGCGAAGACAATCCTCAAGCCGTTAACGAATCACCATTACATCCATTAAAATTGACTGTTTGGTGCGATTTACACGCTGACGGCATCATTGAAAAGATCATTACGATTTCAAACATTTTAATACTAATATGAGAAATTGGAATAAAGTATCCAGAGACCCCAGAGACTTATTTTAAACAACGTCAATTTATAACCTTGTATAACCAAGTTATGTATGCATGTATATACAATATTAAATTCAGTTTTTCACATATTCCCAGTTCATAAAGTAAATCCCAGAACCGATTTCTTTCTACGAGGGAGCGTTTTTATATTCGCGGAATGAGCGGGTTGTAGAGGGGTGAGTAGGCGCATTGGGGGCGTGGCCTGTGCAGCGACTCATGATTAGTATAAATACGAAGTTTCATTGTTATTAGACAGTTAGTCTTTGAGCTATCGTCAACCAAGTAACATAATCAGGAGTGAAAAGTGAAATATGGAAAAAATCGAATATCGTGCCGTTATAAAGTTCCTTACCAGGCAAGGAAAATCAGTCGCGACCATAATGAATGAGATGTCTTTGGTTTACGGCGACTCTTGTCCAGGAAAAACCATGGTGTACAAGTGGCATAGTTTATTTAAACAAGGAAGGGAATCCCTTGAAGACGACCCGAGGCCGGGCAGGAGCATTGAGGTGACCACGCCAGCACTTATCCAAAATGTTGAACAAATTGTACTCGAAGATGCTCGACTAAAGAAGAAACAACTCGCAGAAATGGTTGGAGTATCCGATACAACAATTTTTAAAATCCTATACGATCATCTCGGCATGTCTAAGGTCAGCGCAAGATGGGTGCCGAGAATGCTCACGCCGCCGCAAAAACAACAGCGCGTAGAGTGTTCGCGTGCATTTTTGGACCTCTGTAATGAAGACAAGGATGGTGTATTGAGTGGAATTGTTACTGGAGACGAAACTTGGGTTCATCATTATGAACCTGAGTCCAAACAAGACTCCATGCAGTGGCATAAAAAGGGCACAGCACCTCCCAAGAAATTTAAAGTGTCACAATCAGCTGGGAAACTCATGGCAACGGTATTTTGGGACTCGGAAGGAATATTGTTGATTGATTATAAAGATAAAGGTGTTTCTATAACCGGAGAATATTACGCTTCAATATTAGAGCGACTAAAAGAAGCCATTAAAGAGAAAAGACGGGGAAAATTGACAAAAGGTGTTCTGCTTTTGCACGACAACGCACCCGTCCACGAGAGTCGCGTTGCGTTAGCTGCCCTGCATAAGGTGGACTTCGAAATTGTGAATCACCCACCCTACAGCCCAGACCTGGCCCCGAGTGATTATTACCTGTTTCCGAAAATGAAAAAAGAGCTACGGGGTAAAAAATTTACTGCCGATGATGAAGTCAAGGAGGCAGTTTCGGCGTATTTTGCAGATAAAGAGAAATCATTTTTTTATGAGGGTATAAATAAATTAATTGAAAGATGTGAAAAATGTATCCGTCTTGCAGGTGAATATATTGAAAAAGAAAAATAATTTGGTTTTTTTATTTCCACCCCTTGTCCCTCATTCCGCGAATATAAAAACGCTCCCTCGTAATTCTCAGTGGTAAAATTTATAATTTTTACATCAATTCAGAAGTATTATCATAAACTCCAATATGAAAAACGAACGAAAAATGTAATGGTCGAGATGTTTTTCTTTTTATATGACAAAAAAGAAGAAGAAAGTAAAAGACGTGACTGCATTACCGAATGATAATCTGTCCTGGACACCTACGTTGCCAATAATGGAGCATGAATTGAATGAAACTGCCGACTAATGATGATAAATGACGTCTAATTCATTTTAAAACGTATTTGGTGTACGTGGATTCATCTTGAACGTCCATTTTCTATCAATCAATGAAATATTGAGAATTGAGTCGTTCGAAGGAGCACCTGATGTGATTGAGTTATAGAAGGTGACAGAATCGACGACTCCTAAAATTATTATATGATGTATTTCGAAAAAATATACACTAAATTAAAACTAATGCATAGAGATTTTGGAAAATAAGAATATTTGATTAAACTGTTTCAGTCAGTAACCTTTCACGTTTGAAGAAATTAAATAATTAAGAATGTTCAGATTTCACTGAACAAAGTGTATTTACCATTCAGGAATATCCTGAATAATATTATTTCCATTTTTTGTGCATTTATTTTATTATTGTATATTTACATAGGTTCAATGCCGTAAGTTTTCTGGAAAACCCGCAGTTTATCATAATGCTAGTACAATAATAATCCCCGATAGTAATCTTTGTTCTGAATTCATTATGTATTACAAGGGTCGAACCTTTATTATTTATAATGCGTTTCAGATTGTTCGCAATAGGTGAAAGGCGGATTATAAGTAATACCTTTTTCTTTTATATAGAGTTTACAAGTAATTACATTCCTTCTAGGAACTATTTTGTAAACGTGCCTTTATCTATATCATTATACTTAAGGGCTCGTCTAGAATTGTTTATATATTTGTTGGCTTGAATAACTAAATTCAGTTCTACAACAACTGTCGTACAGGCTGTTCAAGTTCTCCACGTTCTGATTTAGCATACGTGAAAATATACAAGACAAATAAAAGTTAGATCGAAATAAATAGTATAAATCTGTCTTTTATTTAAAATATCAAAAAAAGTGAAAACCCAGCGCCGCAAATCTATACAAAGAATACAAATAATTAGTATAATAATTGATCGTTAAATTGGCAAAACATTCTTATACTCAATACTCCCGTACACAATAGTGTTCGTTTATTGGGAGTTACGGTTGATCAGTTTATAAAATGGAAGGATCATATCCATGATTTATCTAAAGTCCTTTCAAGTGTATGTTTTGGAGTTCGTCGCTTGAGGAAACTCGTTGGTGAACAGACGTTACGAATGATATACTTTGGATGCTTTTATTCCAGAGTAAGGTATGGATGGCATCGCTGTTTGGGGTAGTAGTACTGATATGAATCGTATTTTCGTAACACAAAAAAGGATTCTGAGAATAATATATAACTTGAATTTTAATCAATCATGTAGGGGCATATTTAGAAAACATTTTTTGTTAACTATTTTTGGAATTTATATATTCGAGGTTCTACTTTTTGCCTACAAACATAAAGACCTGTTTGAAGAATACAGCGCTGTTCATGATTATTCCACAAGGCATAAAACTAATTACTATTATCCCAAACACCGCCTGACACTGATAGAGAATGGACTTCGCTACTCTTCCATTAAATTTTTTAATAGTTTACCGGAATCATTAAAAGAAATTAAGATATTCTTAATATTTAAAAAAAGAGTTCGTGATTTCTTAATTGATTTAGAACCATACAGTGTATTTGAATACATAAATCGTGGTTCTCTACAGCAAGAATGTGATGTATAAGAATATGTTTTAACACATGTAATATATTGTATCTGTCATGACGTTTGCAATTTCTTTTTCTTTTTATATAATTAATTGCAATAAAGTTATTATTATTATTATTATTATTATTAGACTATTAAAATGTTTTGTGAATATATTGACCACCAATTTACCGTTTTTTTACGCTTAGTTGTTTCGAATGTTATTTTCTTGTGTGAGGACATTAATTTAGTGTCTCGTAATCAATTAAGGTTACTATAACCCCTTTCCACAATAATTTTCGCATTCTGTATACGTATTTCGACAACTAAGTTGTCATCATCAGCAAATAATTAATCACAGTGTCACACCTGGAACCACGGTAAAATCCGCACAAAGACAAAGTCGGCACTTGACTTACACCGTCAAAAGTAAAACACACACTGTAGATTCGTTTCACGTGTGAAAGTCAAAAGCCAAACACGTATTATAGATTCGATTGCAGACGTTTCGGTACCCACATGGCATAAAATTTGTGGTAACCCAGCATTTTCTTGACATTTCATGCAATAAGGTTCCATATTTTAACTTTTTGCGAGCACATCGACTGTGAGAATATCAGTATTAAAAGAACGACGTCTGAGCATTCGGATGATTGACGATATGGTAAACATTAACAAAGAAACAGTAAGACACGTTTTGCATGATAAATTAAACATGGAAAAGCGCAAAGATGGTGGTGAAAAACCTCACTCAGGAATAAAAAGATAATCGGCTGGGCATTTGCTTTGACATCATAGAACGACACACAAAGAACCAGACTTGCTCACAAAAATCATCGCATGTGATGAAACTTGGATTTTCCATGACCCGGAAAGAAAGCGTCAATCGATGCACTGAAAGATCACCGGATCGCCATGACAGAAAAAGTACCAATAAGCAAGTCGAAATATAAGGCAATACTGGTCGTTCTTTTCGATATCAAGGGTGCTATCATGACTGACTGGGTGTCTCTGGGTCAAATCGTTAATCGGAAATACTACAAAGAAGTCCTAAGCAAACTGAGGGAAATAGTAAGGAAGAAAAGACGGGATTTATGGAAGAACAACTAATAAATTCTGCAGCAGGACAATGCACCAGCTCACAATGCCCTATTTGCGAAGCAGTTTTTAGCAGACAAGCGCATTGCTGTGCTTGATCGTTCTACGTATACAGCGATGTATATATAGAGGAGGAGAGTAGGGGATAAAAGCTAAATATAAGTTTATTTGTAATAAGTAATTTTTCTCACAAGAGCCATGTATCAATTTGAGCAGTTATTAGTCTCATATACCACCCGAGATAGAGTCTATGCTAGTCGATGTATATATTTATATAAAGGCTTTTCCAATAAGGACTTGACAACTTTTTTTCAAAATAAAATGCAGACCATTTGAGATATTGCAAAAACTTTATTATCGGGTTGAAGTACAATCAAAACATTTATGAATGGAACTCGACTTCGTTCATATGGTTTAGTAAAATCGGTTTCAGGAATTTTGTAGGTTGTAATTTTTAGATTGGGATCTGTTCAGAAATTTTTCTCTCAATTTTTGAAATAGGGTATACAAGAAGAACGACTCAGTTGCAAGGCTGACGAAATATAATTTCAATTTCGTGCTCTTTATTATTAACCTCTTTGTAGAATTGTACTAATTTTGAACTACTGAATGACACTCATTGCATTTCTTTGTAAAGAATAATGGATTACTTGCTTTCGTAAAGTATGTTTGAATTTCTAAAGTATAGCTTTGTTAAACCTTTAATAAATTTATTAAAATGTAAAGGGTTTTCCAATAAGGACTTGACAACTTTTTTTCAAAATAAAATGCAGACCATTTGAGATATTTCAAAAACTTTATTATCGGGTTGAAGTACAATCAAAACATTTATGAACGGAACTCGACGTCGTTCATATGGTCACCGCGGGCACGTTTGCAGCGGTCGATTCGTTGGACCCAATTTTCGATGACTCGGCCACACAATTCGGCCGAAACGGCTGCTATTTCGCGTTCAATGTCGGCTCTGAGCTCTTCCAACGTTGTCGGCTTGTTGGCATAGACCAATGACTTGACGTAGCCCCAAAGAAAAAAGTCTAGAGGCGTTAAATCGCACGAACGAGGCGGCCAATCGACTGGTCCATTTCTTGAGATAACACGCTCATCAAACTTACTCTTCAATAAATCGATTGTAACGTGTGCTGTGGCTTGTGGTACCATCCTGCTGAAACCACATGTTGTCCAAGTCCACATCTTCCAATTCGGGCCAAAAATAATCGGTAATCATGGCGCGATAACGATTACCATTCACAGTAACGTGACGATCATTATCGTTGACGAAAAAATATGGCCCTATGACGCCGCCGGCATGCAAACCGCACCAAACAGTTATTTTTTGTGGATGAAGTGGTGTTTCATGAAGCACATGTGGATTTTCACCCGACCAATAACGCATATTTTGCTTATTGACGAACCCATTGAGCCAAAAATGGGCTTCGTCACTGAAAATGATTTTGCGATGAAATTGATCATCTCGGCGCATCTTTTCCAGAGCCCAATCGGAAAACGTACGTCGCTTCAAATGGTGTAATGGGTGTAAACTAAGATCCTTACGCAAAATTCGCCATAAAGTGGTCTGGGCGATGCCCAACTCTTGAGAACGCCGTGGAATTGACTGATTTGGATCATTTGCTACGGACGTTTCAACGGCAGCGATATTTTCGACACTTCGACCAACCCGTTGTCTCACTCCCACGGCAACATCACACAACGAATATGTAGACTCAAATTTTTGCACTAAACTTGTTACTGCCTGTCTACTAGGGCGAGAATTACGACCGAAAATCGTAGTTAACGCTCTTAAAGTAGCGGTCACCAACTCCGAATTTCTGTAGTAAATTTTTATAATTTGCAGACGTTGTTCGTTCGTGTACTTTACCATGATGAAAATGTTAAGTTTACTGAAGAAATTGACAGTGACAGTTCGATGATTATTGAAAGAGTGCGGTCACAAATTGAATTAAAAGTTGTCAAGTCCTTATTGGAAAACCCTTTATTTATGGTAATATAATTAATCTGTCCTCATTATATATCTACATATATATTCTCAAGATGTCAATATACTTAGCTAGCCAAACATTTAACTCTTAAAATTAAAAATAAAACAAGTCAGCGTACATAAATTTACATAAGCATGTATACGTAAGTTGAGAAAACTTATATACAAATATGTATGTACGTACGTGTGCAAGAATTCGCCTACAAATACGAAAATAACGCGCAGACGAAATTTCATCACTTTTACGAAATAGCCCGGTTCGCGAGAGGCATTCATTTTTGGTATATGTTCATAAAAGAACGTGAGAAGCTTTTAAATATTTTACCGTTCTTCTGTAAGCTCCTTCTTTTCTCAAATACCATCATAAAATTAATGCAAATATTTCTCATAAACGTAACGGATGGCGAAACGTTTTCCCATAAACATAATGAGAAAGTAATTTCTATCATTTTCGGTAAAAAAAAAGAAACTTCTCTTTTTTCAAGTTAAATAATTCCTTTTTTAAATCGTTTATGTTAAAAGTACACTTAATAAAATTTTATTAGGTGAATATATTGGGTTGGCAACTAAGTACTTTCGGTTTTGTAGTATAAAATAAAACACTTTTTTTTAAACAAAGAATAGTTTTTAATCAATTATATATTTTCCATTTTGCTCAATGACCTTTTGCCATCTTTCTTTCAGCTGCATGATTCCGCGCTCATAAAATTTATGGTCCTTATCAGCAAAAAACTGAACCAGGTACGAGTGAAGGTCATCGTCATTTGTGAAAGTTTTACCATTCAAAGAATTCTGCAAACTTCGAAATAAATGGTAATCAGATGGTGCTAGATCAGAGCTGTATGGGGGATGTGGCATCACTTCCCAGCCAAGCTCCAATAGTTTTCCACGAGTTGCCAAAGATGTGTGAGGCCTTGCATTATCTTGGTGGAAAACTACGCCTTTCCGATTTGACAATTCTGGCCGTTTTTCTTTGACTGCTTCATCCAGTTTTATTAATTGTTGACAGTAAACATCGGAATTGATCGCTTGGTTCCTTGGAAGCAGCTCAAAAAACACAACACCTTTGTAATCCCACCAAACTGACAGCATGATCTTTTTTGGATGCAATTCAGCTTTCGATGTGGTTTGAGCTGGTTTATCGTGTTTGCTCCATGATCGTTTTCGAACTATATTACTGTACAGGACCCATTTTTCATCACCAGTGATGATTCTTTTTAAGAAAGGGTCAGTTTCATTTCGTCTAAGGTGCATATCGCAAAAGTTGATTCTTTGTGTCAAATGAATTTCTTTCAATTCGTGAGGTACCCAAATATCAAGCTTCTTAACTAGCCCAAGACATTTTAAATGTTTTTCAATTGTTATGTGCGATACATGTAGCCTCTCCGCAACCGCTCGAACAGTTATATGACGATCCTCTTCAATTATGACTTTGATTTGGTCATCATCAACTTCAGCCGACCAGAACGTTGCTCATCTTTGAGGGAGAAATCTCCAGAACGGATTTTTTTATACCAATTCTGACACGTGCGCTCTGTTAAGCATTTAGCTCCATAAACTTCACGTATCTTTTTGTGAGCCGCAGCAGTTTTTTCTCCTTTACGGAAATAAAATAGTAAAATATGTCGAAAATGTTCGTTTCTCCACTCCATTTAAAATTAACCCACAACTAATAGCTTTAATAAAAATCACGCACCACTTGCTTCTGAAGTTACGTCAATGTGACTAGTATCACGCGACAAACGGTAAAGTACAGCACTAACATACGTTATACAAAAAATAAAGCAACGCTCTCTATGAGTAAAAACCGAAAGTACTTAGTTGCCAACCCAATAGATTTAGAAATAGTAAACGGGTTTTTTTAAAATTAAATAGAAAAAAATGTATGCTTAAAAATAAACAATTATTTCTTATGGTTACTTAGCTTCCGAATTAGAACCGCGTCGACGGTACTTCGCTGCCGATGTTTCATCTTTACTTGCATGAGACATAATCAGAACTTGATTATTGTTACTACTGTCATTGTACTGGAACTGCACCATATAAAAATTGTATATAAATTGAATTAATTAATACATCGAATAATTCAAGCCCTATGCGTATATGCAAAGTTTAAATAAAATTGAATGGGAACACCTGGTAGCTGTCGCAAGACAGTCTTAAAATTCTGTCAACCCCCTATATTTCCAACTCCACCATAGCGTGGGATTGATGATTTCCGTTATCTTTCCTGTAAGGTCAGAAAATATCGTTTTCATATTGAAATTTCAGTTAACTCTATGCAAAAAGAGCATATTTATGAATAATTCAATTCGACCACTTTTTCTTTCCATGTGTCATTATGGAAATGTATGCTGAAACCTATATGAAATATATCTTTTCACGTGCACAAATGAACGCGCCACCGCAAAATTTTTACGGCGAAAAAATATGTTTTCGCCCTTCAAAATTGTTCTAGTAGAGTCTTATAAAAAGGACTTTTTTCCTGCGTATAGATAAAACTTATTATCTAGTTATACCCCGACATTCTTGAAAATACTTGCGTTTATTGTATTATGAAAATACGAAGATGAGTTGAAATGTACGTAACACGAAAAATAAAGAGAAACAATGTGGGGTTTGAAGTTGCTTTTCATTCGCAACATAAACCCCTGTCTCTTCAATGTACATCTGGATCGGCAATTATCAAAAAAAATCTCTGCGAGTATTGAAGCCATCCATATACATATGTACTTATATACAGTACCAAAATTCAAACTATGAAAATATAGACAATAAAGCTAAAGTTAATCGAAAAAGGTAAATAAAATCCCCTACCACAATAATGTTCACAATCTGTATACTTATTTCAACAACTAAGTTGTCATCATCAGCAGATAATTAATCACAGTGTCACACCTGGACCCACGACAAAATCCACATAAAGACAAATTCGGCACTTGACTTACACCGTCAAAAGTAAAACACACACTGTAGATTTGCTGTACCTATATCCGCGGTAAAACTCACACAGAATAATTTCGCAACAAATTTAACTATTAAACACCAAACACAGACTGAATGTGTTTCACACACTTTAATATATTTCCCAATCTTAAAAGTAACACTTACTAATACTAAAGTACACCCCCGCTTCCACCAACGAACCTTTTTTAATGGTCGTATGTTATCGGACCTTTATCTATGTTTAGCACATGGTCTTTATTTTTGGCAATGAATATGCTTTCGTAACTATCTAGTCGGTGGTTACACTATGAATATTACTAGCACGTGTTTCGCTAAATTGTATTTCTCAGGCCGATTAAACTTGATGTGTGACATATGTTCTTTATACGGGGTTCCTATCGAGTGTTTTTGACCGATGTATTGTTTATTACAATCTTAGATCTTTTCAAAATGATTTTTTTCCATTAATCACAGATCCGTGGCGAAACTCGCATAGAATAATTCCGCGCAATTTTCTCCTCTAACAACCAAGCACACGTCTACATCAAAATTTACCTTAATAATGTTAAGTCTTTAAGAAGGAAAGATTATTTTATTTCGTAGTTTATTCTGATTGATTCCTATGCGCGAAATTCTTGGAGTCCCTGTATTTCAGATATTATACAGTTTAGCAGTGACGACAGCGATGCAGTGTTTGCGGTTTGCTTCGCGTAATACTAAATCGAATTTCGAATTAACTAATTTCTACCGTCTATGAAATGTGTCAACGCCAGCGGATTCCGGTCCCATTCAATTAAAAATGAGAAATGTCAGTGCAAATACATGTACGTATGTATGTAGATTTCCAAAATTAATTGAAATTTTCTTTTGCTTATTTACAGGAAAAAGGAAGTACAAATTCGTTGTAAACTTTGTTGTAAGTTAGAACTTGCAAATAATAAAAAATTGCACACGTTACCATAAAGCGAATATATAAAGAATGTGCTTTAAAGAAATATTAAATTTTTACGTCGTACATCGTATTCTGTTTCTAATTTAAGTTAAAACGCGCCACTCTTCCGTGCGCGGCCTGAAAATAACCGTTTCGTAATCTTTTTTACATGAACACAGGTAAAATACAAATTTTTCAAGATGGAACATTCGCGAAACGAAATGCCTCGGCTAGAATATATTGGAAGATGATCCCCTCTCGATGGTTTTTAAATTATGGAGGGATGATGCAGTAGCGCTTCCTATCTTCGTGTAAATTCCTCGACGAAGGAAAACAAAACGATTCCGGAATGTGTTTGGTGAATAAGGGGCTCAAGACGTGTACAAGAGTTTGCTCTTAAAGATACTTTTTCGGTTGAAATTGGAAGGCCTTAACTACTATTTGTGGCATGCTTCCGCTAGTAAAATACCATTAATAACGCTATAGTTATAATATGTGCTCGAGGAACTTTATCCTTCCGCAATGTAATTAGTTGGATGCGAAAGGATGGTAAAGGACCTTTTTGGGTTTTGGTTTTGTTTGGTGATGCTATGTGCGGAATTTCTGTATGTTCATGAAGTTTTGAAAAACGAGCTTTATAAATAAATAAATAAAATACATAATTTAATTAAATCAATATCTGTTAAGATAGATATTTTGTAGTACAACTGAGATGCTTTGAATAATATTTGGCTTTTATTTAGTCAAGCCGTTTTTTTACAATTAACGCATTGTTAAGATCTACAACAATTTTAAGTGAAAGATCTTCCTTTAAACCACAAAGATATTTCAGTTAATATATAGAGTTGGGATATTTTCCCGCAGATCAGGATCGTAACAAAGCGAGGGTACGAACAAATGGACGATCATGCAATGTATGCGACTGGATATAATAAGTCTGCTAACAATTAACCTTTATTATAAGTTAATTAAAAGAATTGAACACCAGTAAATACAATGGTATACTACTGTGGGCAAAAAATAGTAAGACTTTGTTCATAATTTTTAAATTCTTAATTTATTCTTCCAAATCTATTTCGTCCCCCTCAAAGTAATCCCCCCTGGCCCCCATACACTTGTGCCAACGTTTCTTCCAATTCTCGAAACAGTTGTTAAAGTCAATTCCGGGAATAGCCTTCAATGCGCGTAGCGATTCACGTTTAATGTCTTCAATTGACTCAAAACGGTTTCCCCGGAGCGGTCGTTTGTGTTTGGTGAATATCCAGAAGTCACACGGAGCTAAATCAGGTGAATACAGTGATTGCGGCACGATATTGGTTGAAAATTTGGCGAAAAACTCACGAAGAATTAATGGAGTATGCGACGGTGCATTATCGTGGTGCAAAAACCAAGAGTTGTCGGCCCATAATTCTGGCCTCTTTTTACGAATAGCATTGCGCAAACGACGCGTAACACTCAAATAGTATTCTTTTTTGACAGTTTGGCCGGTTGGAAGGAATTCGGAGTGCACCACACCTCGATAATTGAAGAAAACGTAACCTTGATTTTTGACTTGCTTTGACGTGGTTTTTTGGGCTTCGGCTCACCTTTGATACGATATTCGGCCGATTGATCGTCTGTTTCCGGGTCACAAGCGTAGATCCAAGTCTCATCTCCAGTTATGATGCCTTTCATTTTGTCTTGATAGTCGGAAAGCTTTGTTTCACAGACGTCAACGCGACGCTGTTTTTCGAAAAAATTGAGTGATTTTGGAACAAATGGTGCTTTCGCTTTTCTTAGGCCCAAATGATCTTTCAAAATGGTTTTCACTGATCCTTCCGATGTTCCAACGATGCCAGTAAGCTCTCTGACTGTTAATCGTCGATTCTCAAGCACCAATTCCTTGATTCTATTGACGTGTTGATCATTAGTTGATGTTAATGGCCGTCCTGGACGTGGTTCGCAATCAACGCGTTCTCGACCCCCTTGAATAATTTGTACCAATCAAAAACACCTGCTCGCGACAAACAATTATCATCGATGGCCTTTTGCAACATTCTGAACGTTTCGGCACCAGAAATTTGATTCCGTACACAAAATTTAATGGAACTTCTTTGTTGAATAATTTCACTCATTGTAAAAATCGCCGAATGCACTTTTTGTAATTCAGAAAGACAAGCGTATACTAAACACTAATGATTATTTTGATATGACATTTGGCGCAGATGTCACTGACAGTCATACCAACCTAGAAAAAAAATATTTCGGCGAATGGGTTTTCGCGCGAAATTTAAATTAAAAAGTCTTACTATTTTTTGCCCACAGTAGTATTTTGTTCTTCGAAAAATTATACAATGATTTTAGACGATATTTCAATACGACTCACGCCATAAATGTGAGTGAAATTAATGCCAAAAAGATGTTTTCAGACGCGAAGATTTTAACTTAATTTCGTCTCGGTAACTTTCGGATTATTCAATCAATATTCCACTATTTACTCTGTTGTCAAATATCAATTAGACCTCCAGAGACGGAATTTTAGAAAGTAAGTAGTTCTATTATGCTATCGCACTTACTCCAGCATTATTGCTCTGTTTTAATATTTCCATCCAGCCAAGTAAGAAAGCGCATAAAGTTCTATTCCATGTACTAGTTTCCCGGCGATATTTTATTGAAATATTACCCATTTTCAATGGAAGTCTGCGAAAGTAGCTCCGTAATTCCTATTTCGAGTACATTCTGGTTTACGTCACGTACAATACATGACTTTATTAAAGTGTTTCTTTTTCTTTATAGAGCCGTTGCTCCGTGAAAATATGCCGTATTGGATTTACTGGTTTTCTTCTCTTCTGCCATAAGAGATAACAAATGAAATATATATTCATCTGGAGCACACATAACCCACATTTTCTACTTCGTGAGGTATGTTCAGCAACTGTTAAAGTAGATGAATTCAATGAACTTCGGTCGATTGTATTTTGGAGTATCAGAAAATGTCGTTACACAGAGGGAATGGGGGAGTTTTTAAATGAATGCAAAATATTTCAAGGGACAATTCCTTGGATCGTTTTGAGCAATAATTTCCATATACACACATGCCTGATCTTGCATAGATTTTTAGATATAAAAGCTCACAGTTTTTCAAATTAAAAAAAATATTAAGCTTTAATTTTGCTAAAGTTGATGTTAGCTCGCATGGTATTTTATTTGTAACCCTATACACATATGTATGTTCGATCTCATAGACATTTTTGTTTATAAAATGTGACATTTTTTTTCAAAATTAAAAACCAATAGAAGGATTTGATTTTGTTAAATTTGCTGTTAGCCTGTATGGAGATTTATTTAAACATTATTTTAAAAACTTATAAAGAGAATGAATTTACAAATGATTTGCCAAAAGTAATTCAAAACATTTAACGAGACAAATTTTACAGAACAAGAAATTAACTCCAGTGAAAATGTCCAAGATAAATACAAAAATCCAAGTCTCCTCCATGAATGTCTAACGCATTTATACTTGGTATATTTCTAATTCTTTCGCCTGACTACAATCCGATACTTATTGAAGCATCGTAGTTAACAATTATGAAGACCTGAAGCGAAGCAGTGTGTTTAAATCTTTAGATTTTAGCAGCCAAAGTTGAAGTCCACCAGCATCTTTGAGAAAACATTCTTCAGCGACTTTCATCCATCGCTTTTCCAGTATTTATCTATATGTATAATAATACATAATTATATTTTATTTTTCAATAGCCGCCATTCACCTACATGCTTTAAAACTACTTCTTTATCTGCGACCTTTTATATTAGGTGCGCAACTAAGTTCTCACTGTTTTTCAAGAGATGGCTCCAGTAGTAAGTGCTGGTCGATTGTGACATAACCAAAACGTCATGAACCAAGCTTAGACATATGGTAAACAAACCGTTTTGACACATTAGTGATTTTGTTTTTGCGTTATATACTTTTGATTGTGTGAAAATATCTGATTTTGTGAAAAATAATCGTCATTTGCGGGTGGTGTTGCTTTTCTTCTTTCATTCGAAGAAAACGGCGGCTGAAGCGCATCGAGAACTCCAAAAAGTTTTCGGAGATGCTGCTCTAAGTGAAACAACGTGTCGTGATTGGTTTCGTCGCTTCGAAGGCGGTGACTTCGATGTTGACGACCGTTCGCGTGAAGGAAGACCAAAAACCTTCGAAGACGCTGAATTGGAGGCATTGCTCGATGAGGGTCCGTGCCAAACGCGAAAAGAGCTTGCTCCAGCATTAGGAGTTACCCGCCAAGCCATTTTCCAGAGATTGAATGCGTTGGGAATTCAAAAACAAGGAACTTGGGTTCCTTATGATTTGAAGCCAAGAGGCGTTGAGCGTCGTTTTTTCGCCTGTGAACAACTGCTCCAGCGGCAAAAAAGGAAGGGTTTTCTTCATCGCATAGTTACAGGTGATGAAAAATGGATTCATTACAGCAACCCAAAGGGAACAAAATCATGGGGAGTGCCCGGTCATGCTTCTACGTCGTCGGTTCAGTCGAATATTCACGCTGCGAAGGTTTTGCTGTGTATTTGGTGGGACCAGGGCGGTGTTATTTATTATGAGCTGTTGAAACCGAAGAAACCATCACTGGGGAACGGTATCGAACTCAATTGATGCGATTGAGCCGAGCACTGCGCGAAAACCGGCCACAATACGAGCAGAGGCACGAAAAAGTGATTCTACAGCATGACAACGCTCGGCCTCGCGTTGCCAAACCCGTTAAAACCTACTTAACAACGCTCAAATAGGAGGTCCTACCCCACCCGCCATATTACCCAGATATTGCGCCGTCCGATTGTTACTTGTTCCGTTCGATGGCACATGGTCTGGCTAATCAGCAGTTCCGCTCATATGAAGACATCTCAAAATGGCTTGATTCGTGGATAGCCTCAAAAGACGAACACTTCTACCGTGACGGTATTCGAGCTCTGCCAGAAATATGGGAAAAAGTTGTCGCTAGCGATGGGCAATATTTTGAATGATTCATTTGTAAACATTTTTTCACTATAAAGTTGCATTTTCATCAAGAAAACACCGAGAACTTAGTTGCGCACCTAATATATATTTGTATAAAATTTGTTTTGAAAATATATGTTTTTACTGGCTTATTCGTTTTACTTTCACGTAGCATCTTTTTTTATATTTATAGTACATATAGTAAATTTTAAACTAAATCGATTTTGAAGATTATATTAAATGCAAAATAAAAAATGAACTGCCTCCCGCGATGAGAACTCAATATCTGAACAAAAAATCAAGCTTACTTTTTTCCCTATTTCTTAGTAGCTCCCAAATGTACAATTAAATGAATGACTCACGCTAACCTGCCGGTTCCCCCCAGAGACGACAGGAGAAAAGAGGTTACGAAACGTATTTTTTCACTGCACCATAGAGGGCTGACATATTTCCTCTTTGTATTTTTTTTTCTGAATCGGTAATTCATTAATATTTTACGATATAACATAAGAAACAGTAAAGAACACTGTATTCCCATCTTACGGACCAGCCAGAATACTGACCGACCGAAAGATGTATGCACTTAATCTTCCTAAATACCCGTCATGTAGCACTGCTATCAGCATTCGCGCAGACAAAGACGTTACGCCCACGGCAATTTGTAAACTGCCAATAAATGAAATCAATCAACTATTGTAGACAAAGTATTTAACGAAACGCGTACTCGTTAGTGTTTGTTAAAGATGAAATGAAATGAAAGATCCAAGAGTATAAAACCTTTCGAATTATTATATTGGGTTGGCAACTAAGTACTTTCGGTTTTTACTGATAGAGAGCGTTGCTTTATTTTTTGTATAACATATGTTAGTGCTGTACTTTACCGTTTGTCGCGTGATACTAGTCACATTGACGTAACTTCGGAAGCAAGTAGTGCGTGATTTTTATTAAAGCTATTAGTTGTGGGTTAATTTTAAATGGAGTGCAGAAACGAACATTTTCAACATATTTTACTATTTTATTTCCGTAAAGGAAAGAAAGCTGCTGCGGCTCACAAAAAGATATGTGAAGTTTATGGTGCTAATTGCTTAACAGAGCGCACGTGTCAGAATTGGTATAAAAAATTCCGTTCTGGAGATTTTTCCCTCAAAGATGAGCAACGTTATGGTCGGACTACTGAAGTTGATGATGACCAAATCAAAGTCATAATTGAAGAGGCTCGTCATATAACTATTCGAGAGGTTGCGGAGAGGCTACATGTATCGCACGCAACAATTGAAAAACATTTAAAATGTCTTGGGCTAGTTAAGAAGCTTGATATTTGGGTACCTCACGAATTGAAAGAAATTCATTTAACACAAAGAATCAACTTTTGCGATATGCACCTTAGACGAAATGAAACCGACCCTTTCTTAAAAAGAATCATCACTGGTGATGAAAAATGGGTCCTGTACAGTAACATAGTTCGAAAACGACCATGGTGAAAACACGATAAACCAGCTCAAACCACATCGAAAGCTGAATTGCATCCAAAAAAGATCATGCTGTCAGTTTGGTGGTATTACAAAGGTGTTGTGTTTTTTGAGCTGCTTCCAAGGAACCAAACGATCAATTCTGATGTTTACTGTCAACAATTAATAAAACTGGATGAAGCAGTCAAAGAAAACCGCCAGAATTGTCAAATTGGAAATATGTAGTTTTCCACCAAGATAATGCAAGGCCTCACACATCTTTGGCAACTCGTGGCAAACTATTGGAGCTTGGCTGGGAAGTGATGCCACATCCACCATACAGCCCTGATCTAGCACCATCTGATTACCATTTATTTCGAAGATTGCAGAATTCTTTGAATGGTAAAACTTTCACAAATGACGATGACCTTCACTCGCATCTGGTTCAGTTTTTTGCTGATAAGGACCAGAAATTTTATGAGCGCGGAATCATGCAGCTGAAAGAAAGATGGCAAAAGGTCATTGAGCAAAATGGAAAATATATAATTGATTAAAAACTATTCTTTGTTTAAAAAAAAAGTGTTTTAGTTTAAACTACAAAACCGAAAGTACTTAGTTGCCAACCCAATAATTTATGTTAGTTCAAAAGCAGAGTACAATGCTTGCTTGTTTCTGTATACGATAATATTAGTGCAATAAGAAAAATGAAGGAATTCTAGTGAATAAGCCCATAGTTTTAAGTTTTATAGCAACAAAAATTTAACTAAGTACAAAATTATTCATTGATCTGTATTAGATCAGATTGAAATATTAGTAAATACCGCTAAGGTTGTTTATATAAAAAACATATGTATTATTTTCAACATAGCAAACATTTGTACAAAATGTAGTTTAAAAATATATTCTTTTTACTGGATGATTCACTTTTGTTTACCACATAATATTTTCGTACGTAAGTCTTAATAAACTATTTCTCAAACCCTCACTTATTTCTACTGTATAATTTTGCAATTAAATATCCGCCATGGACGACAACTATTATGAAAAGTTCTTTAAACACTTCCAGGCACCAGATGTTCTAAATGGAAAGAAAATACAGTGTATTATTTAAACATAATTTTCTATACGAAGATAAATATACATGGCCTGAAAATTTATTTAAATCAAAGCTCACCTACCTATAGAAATGAGGAATGAAGTCGTTGGTAGACTTACATAGTGAGCTCTCGAATTATAACATTGAATTGCGGAGGGATTAAATCTCCCATTTACGTGGAGTTTATAGTACTTGTGGGATTTGAGGACGTCCGCAATACATATACTATAATGTAAACAATTTATGGCATTAAGCACTGAATATATTTAGATAATAACTGAACTAACGTTCGTAGATACGTAAAAGAGCTCGACGTCCTTTAAATGTATAGTATACTGTTGATTTTTTTAAGTAACGATTATAATTTTCATTCTCTAGCACTAGTGTAATTTAAAAAAAAGTGGTTTGTTTAAAAAACGCACTCAATCATGAAAATTGTACTACAGTCTTATAAACGATGAAAATAATCAAATATAAAAATATGATTATGATGCAGCATATTAAATATCTTTAATAGTAATATAAATGCTGTTATTACCAGAGTTGGGATGTCTTTCCGCAGGCCAGGCTCGTAATGTAGAATTATAAGTTAGTACCGAGCAGATCTCTATATAAGACGAACGTGTAATTATTAGGTATGACAATCTTGCGTAAGGGAAAACCAAGGCCATTGGTTCACGTAGGGCAAAAGTTTATTGATAAATTTTATATTATAATTGTGCTAAAATATACTCTAAAGTTTGAGATAAACCGTTGATGTGCTGGAACAAAAGCGAGTGTAAATATCTTATAGTGTACGGCACCGAAATAAAAAAAATAAAGTACCACCGAAAACGCTTTTTATGTTGTATTTACTGTTAATGATAATCGCCTGTGATTTGAGGCTTCAAGCAACCCTTTCATGACTTTTGAAATAAGTATTGGGTGAACAACTAAATACTTTCGGTTTTTACTGATAGAGAGCGTTGCTTTATTTTTTGTATAACGTATGTTAGTGCTGTACTTTACCGTTTGTCGCGTGATACTAGTCACATTGACGTAACTTCAGAAGCAAGTAGTGCGTGATTTTTATTAAAGCTATTAGTTGTGGGTTAATTTTAAATGGAGTGCAGAAACGAACATTTTCGACATATTTTACTATTTTATTTCCGTAAAGGAAAGAAAGCTGCTGCGGCTCACAAAAAGATATGTGAAGTTTATGGTGCTAATTGCTTAACAGAGCGCACGTGTCAGAATTGGTATAAAAAATTCCGTTCTGGAGATTTTTCCCTCAAAGATGAGAAACGTTCTGGTCGGCCTACTGAAGTTGATGATGACTAAATCAAAGTCATAATTTAAGAGAATCTTCATATAACTGTTCGAGAGGTTGCGGAGAGGCTACATGTATCGCACACAACAATTGAAAAACATTTAAAATGTCTTGGGCTAGTTAAGAAGCTTGATATTTGGGTACCTCACGAATTGAAAGAAATTCATTTAACACAAAGAATCAACTTTTGCGATATGCACCTTTGACGAAATGAAACCGACCCTTTCTTAAAAAAAATCATCACTGGTGATGAAAAATGGGTGCTGTACAGTAACATAGTTCGAAAACGATCATGGAGCAAACACGATAAACTAGCTCAAACCACATCGAAAGCTGAATTGCAACCAAAAAAGATCATGCTGTCAGTGTGGGGGGATTACAAAGGTGTTGTGTTTTTTGAGCTGCTTCCAAGGAACCAAACGATCAATTCTGATGTTTACTGTCAACAATTAATAAAACTGGATGAAGCAATCAAAGAAGAACGGCCAGAATTGTCAAATCGGAAAGGTGTAGTTTTCCACCAAGATAATGCAAGGGCTCACACATCTTTGGCAACTCGTGGGAAACTATTGGAGCTTGGCTGGGAAGTGATGCCACATCCCCCATACAGCCCTGATCCAGCACCATCTGATTACCATTTATTTCGAAGTTTGCAGAATTCTTTGAATGGTCAAACTTTCACAAATGACGATGACCTTCACTCGCACCTGGTTCACTTTTTTTCTGATAAGGACCAGAAATTTTATGAGCGCGGAATCATGCAGCTGAAAGAAAGATGGCAAAAGGTCATTGAGCAAAATGGAAAATATATAATTGATTAAAAACTATTCTTTGTTTTAAAAAAAGTGTTTTATTTTATACTACAAAACCGAAAGTACTTAGTTGCCAACCCAATATAATCCCAACTGGAAGCTACCATCTCGGAGAGCGTTGCAGAGTCGTATGCCAATTGTGCGTAACGACATTAAAAACATGATCAAAGCTGTAATAAAAGATAAATAGCTGTGGTTATGTGTCGACGAAACGACAGACCGAAAAAATCATTCTATTTTGAATATTATAGTGAGTGTTCTAGATCCGGTTAAAACGACATTTCGCATTGTATTAGCCAGCAGAAGATTAGAAAAGTGCATTGGCGAAGCAGTTGTGAAGATGTGTTGGATACGCTAACAAAATCTCAACTTTCGACTGAATAACTGTTGATGTTTGAGAGTGATGGTGTAGCGACAATATGTAATGTAGGCCTTAATCATCTTAGAAACAAATGTGTGGGACCTTTACATATGACGTGAAAAGTTCATGCTTTTCACCGTGGAGGTAGTGAATCCTAGTTCTCGTGTTTATAATCTAGTTCGAAAGCTTTACGAAATGTTGTACCATCTGCTCGCGAACGTAGAAAGTAGAATTAAATCGGAATTGGAAAGTAAAAAACCATGTGGAAGAAGAAAATTCTATTTTAATGTCAACTCGTACAATAGAAGCACTTAAACCGCCACCTTCAATCCCACTACCTTCCAAAAGAGCATGAGAATGTACTGGCGAAGTCATTTCAAAGGTGGTGTTAAATACATTGGAAAAATTTCGAAAGACCAACTTTTAATGTTTTATGATTGATGGCGCCGCAACTATACGTTCTGTAGGTCTGTCTCTTAAAGACCACTGCTGTAACTATTTACAAGTTACGTACCAATATTTTACATATTGTGGCAGAAATAATTCTACGGTGTTGTCCAGAGGTTTGTCAACTCACATAAAAGTAGGATTCCTCAAATCCCTTAAACCTATTCCAGATTTTCACAAGCAATATCCGATATCCACGAAATGTATCTCTAGTCGTATGAATTCATACATTGGCCTAACCCTGTATGAACATATACGAGGTCTGATCAAAAAATAACCGTTATTTTCAAATTTCGTGAGTTACGTATGTTCGATTTTCGCATTTTTTTTCTGTTATGTTGGTACACATGTCTGTTATATATGTTGGCAATATCAGCCATTTTGGATTGTCAGTTTGTTTTTGACAGATAAAAAGGTTAGTCGTGTTTTGGTGTGCTCTTGGATTTTTTACTATTCGAAAAAATGAATCAAAGAAACTGTATTAAGTTTTGTGTAAAAAATGAAATTAAATGCGCGAGGACATTTGAAATGTTGACTGTGGCGTTTGGGGAGTCTACTATGAGCAGAAAACAAGTTCAATTGTGGTATAACCGGTTTAAGGAAGGCACGTCAAGTTCGGTCAAATGTGAAGGTTTTGCTCACTGTTTTCTTCGACTGAGACGGCGTGGTGGATCATAAATTCTTGCCACAAGGTCGTACGGTCAATAAGGAATACTACCTTGAAGTTATGCGCCGTTTGCGCGAAGCAATTCATCAGAAACGCACAGAATTGTGGAAAAAACAAACGTGGATTTTACACCATGATAACGCACCAGCTCACACATCGATGCTTGTGCGTGAGTTTTTGGCCAAAAACAAAACCGTTATCATGCCTTAACCACCGTATTCACCGGACTTGGCCCCCCCTGACTTTTTCCTCTTCCCAAAACTGAAGACACCGATGAAAGGAAAGCGTTTTGCTACGATTGAGGAGATAAAAGAAAAAAAGAAAAATCGAAACAGGAGCTGTTGGCGATACCAAAAAGCGCGTTTCAGAAGTGTTTCGAGGATTGGAAAAAACGCTGGCATAAGTGTATTATATCTCAGGGGGATTACTTTGAAGGTGACAAGATAGTTATTGATGAATAAATAAATACTTTTTGAAAAAATTGAAAATAACGGTTATTTTTTGATCAGACCTCGTATATATGTACATCTAGGAAAATATTTGGAAAATTTAGGTTCATATCACCCAGGACAGGTTCAACGGCTTGAAACTTATCAAGACTTGTAGTTGTACTAAAGGTTCTATACTAGAGCTTCGCGGCAAGACGATGACATGCGAAGAGGAGGAATAGCTAAAGGATTCAATGCTAGACGATGTACTGCAGTAATATATGTACATAGTTTTAGATTTTATACTAAATCCTTCATTAAGATTATAGTGAAAATTAGCAGACTTTAATGGGGAAAATTGACGAATTAATATTTTGTAGTTTTTCTTTCTTCAAATATTTTGTCTTTTAGAAAACAATTTTTTTAAGAAAAATATTTTACTTTTTATTCTTATTTCTTATTTCGTTTACACCTCTTGGTTCGTCGTATGTTCGAGATTTTTATTAAAAATGCATTTCCTGTTGTAATCTACATTAGGAACATTAGGAAATATGACAGAGGGTCGGAATGAAATTCTAGGTCGCCAGATTCGTTCAGCGTAAACATTTTACATTCATAATTGAGTTCAAATTCATGCGACAAGCTATAGCGGGGAGTTAATGAAAACGTCGAATGAATTTTTCGCGAACGCAAAGTCAAAATGATGTTACGAGGTCGTCCGGTCGGTTTTTAATTGAACTCGTCGTGAAAATGGAAAGTCTAGAATGGCAAAGCGCGTGCAAATTAGTTCTCTTCTTGTAATGGGAAAGAGTCAATTTCGTATCATCTAAATAATATTTAATATCGCGGTTTTTTCTTTTTGGAATCCAAAGGAAAGGCAAATTTCATCGCTTGAGGTTCAAAAAAATCGCAAAAATCGTCAAACGGCCATAACTTCCACATTTTTCGTCCTACCGCCACAAAATTTTCACCAATGAATGTACTCTTCACAAGGATTAAAATGAGCACAAGCGCATCGCTGTAGAGCGAACCGTTTGGCCGCAGTGGCAGTTTGAATTTTCGCAAAAATTTTCGGTTTTCCGGTCATAACTCGAGAACGCGACGTCGTAGCAGGTTCCGGTTTGAAGCAGTCGATTCCGGACGTCAATACGCATCCGACAGTGTCCGCGCCGTCGCCGAGAGGCCCTTGGTTCGCGAGATAGCATGCCGATTTGAACGAAAATCCAAAATTTTCGCGATTTTCGCAACTTGCAAAAGTGTTTTTTGCGAATATCTCGAGAACCGAAAGAGATACGATGCCAAATAGGTACATTTTCTGAATCAGCAGATCAAAATACATAAGATAGAACCATCGAATCGGCGAAAATCGCAACTTTATTTTTTTCGAGAACCGTAAGAGATACGATGCCAAGTAGGGGTTGTTTCTGAATCAGGAGATCAAAATACGTACGATAGGACCATCGAAACGGCGAAAATCGCAATTTTAATTTTTTCGACTTCACCAAATTTAGTTTTTCGCGAATATCTCGAGAACCGAAAGAGCTAGCGCATTCCCGATGCGTTTTTCGTAATCAGCGGGTTCGAATACATAAAATATAGCTATCAAAACGTCGAAAATCCACACTTTGATTTTTCCGTTTTTTAAATTTCATCGCTTGAGGTTCAAAAAAATCGCAAAAATCGTCAAACGGCCATAACTTCCACATTTTTCGTCCTACCGCCACAAAATTTTCACCAATGAATGTACTCTTCACAAGGATTAAAATGAGCACAAGCGCATCGCTGTAGAGCGAACCGTTTGGCCGCAGTGGCAGTTTGAATTTTCGCAAAAATTTTCGGTTTTCCGGTCATAACTCGAGAACGCGACGTCGTAGCAGGTTCCGGTTTGAAGCAGTCGATTCCGGACGTCAATACGCATCCGACAGTGTCCGCGCCGTCGCCGAGAGGCCCTTGGTTCGCGAGATAGCATGCCGATTTGAACGAAAATCCAAAATTTTCGCGATTTTCGCAACTTGCAAAAGTGTTTTTTGCGAATATCTCGAGAACCGAAAGAGATACGATGCCAAATAGGTACATTTTCTGAATCAGCAGATCAAAATACATAAGATAGAACCATCGAATCGGCGAAAATCGCAACTTTATTTTTTTCGAGAACCGTAAGAGATACGATGCCAAGTAGGGGTTGTTTCTGAATCAGGAGATCAAAATACGTACGATAGGACCATCGAAACGGCGAAAATCGCAATTTTAATTTTTTCGACTTCACCAAATTTAGTTTTTCGCGAATATCTCGAGAACCGAAAGAGCTAGCGCGTTCCCGATGCGTTTTTCGTAATCAGCGGGTTCGAATACATAAAATAGAGCTATCAAAACGTCGAAAATCCACACTTTGATTTTTCCGTTTTTTAAATTTCATCGCTTGAGGTTCAAAAAAATCGCAAAAATCGTCAAACGGCCATAACTTCCACATTTTTCGTCCTACCGCCACAAAATTTTCACCAATGAATGTACTCTTCACAAGGATTAAAATGAGCACAAGCGCATCGCTGTAGAGCGAACCGTTTGGCCGCAGTGGCAGTTTGAATTTTCGCAAAAATTTTCGGTTTTCCGGTCATAACTCGAGAACGCGACGTCGTAGCAGGTTCCGGTTTGAAGCAGTCGATTCCGGACGTCAATACGCATCCGACAGTGTCCGCGCCGTCGCCGAGAGGCCCTTGGTTCGCGAGATAGCATGCCGATTTGAACGAAAATCCAAAATTTTCGCGATTTTCGCAACTTGCAAAAGTGTTTTTTGCGAATATCTCGAGAACCGAAAGAGATACGATGCCAAATAGGTACATTTTCTGAATCAGCAGATCAAAATACATAAGATAGAACCATCGAATCGGCGAAAATCGCAACTTTATTTTTTTCGAGAACCGTAAGAGATACGATGCCAAGTAGGGGTTGTTTCTGAATCAGGAGATCAAAATACGTACGATAGGACCATCGAAACGGCGAAAATCGCAATTTTAATTTTTTCGACTTCACCAAATTTAGTTTTTCGCGAATATCTCGAGAACCGAAAGAGCTAGCGCGTTCCCGATGCGTTTTTCGTAATCAGCGGGTTCGAATACATAAAATAGAGCTATCAAAACGTCGAAAATCCACACTTTGATTTTTCCGTTTTTTAAATTTCATCGCTTGAGGTTCAAAAAAATCGCAAAAATCGTCAAACGGCCATAACTTCCACATTTTTCGTCCTACCGCCACAAAATTTTCACCAATGAATGTACTCTTCACAAGGATTAAAATGAGCACAAGCGCATCGCTGTAGAGCGAACCGTTTGGCCGCAGTGGCAGTTTGAATTTTCGCAAAAATTTTCGGTTTTCCGGTCATAACTCGAGAACGCGACGTCGTAGCAGGTTCCGGTTTGAAGCAGTCGATTCCGGACGTCAATACGCATCCGACAGTGTCCGCGCCGTCGCCGAGAGGCCCTTGGTTCGCGAGATAGCATGCCGATTTGAACGAAAATCCAAAATTTTCGCGATTTTCGCAACTTGCAAAAGTGTTTTTTGCGAATATCTCGAGAACCGAAAGAGATACGATGCCAAATAGGTACATTTTCTGAATCAGCAGATCAAAATACATAAGATAGAACCATCGAATCGGCGAAAATCGCAACTTTATTTTTTTCGAGAACCGTAAGAGATACGATGCCAAGTAGGGGTTGTTTCTGAATCAGGAGATCAAAATACGTACGATAGGACCATCGAAACGGCGAAAATCGCAATTTTAATTTTTTCGACTTCACCAAATTTAGTTTTTCGCGAATATCTCGAGAACCGAAAGAGCTAGCGCGTTCCCGATGCGTTTTTCGTAATCAGCGGGTTCGAATACATAAAATAGAGCTATCAAAACGTCGAAAATCCACACTTTGATTTTTCCGTTTTTTAAATTTCATCGCTTGAGGTTCAAAAAAATCGCAAAAATCGTCAAACGGCCATAACTTCCACATTTTTCGTCCTACCGCCACAAAATTTTCACCAATGAATGTACTCTTCACAAGGATTAAAATGAGCACAAGCGCATCGCTGTAGAGCGAACCGTTTGGCCGCAGTGGCAGTTTGAATTTTCGCAAAAATTTTCGGTTTTCCGGTCATAACTCGAGAACGCGACGTCGTAGCAGGTTCCGGTTTGAAGCAGTCGATTCCGGACGTCAATACGCATCCGACAGTGTCCGCGCCGTCGCCGAGAGGCCCTTGGTTCGCGAGATAGCATGCCGATTTGAACGAAAATCCAAAATTTTCGCGATTTTCGCAACTTGCAAAAGTGTTTTTTGCGAATATCTCGAGAACCGAAAGAGATACGATGCCAAATAGGTACATTTTCTGAATCAGCAGATCAAAATACATAAGATAGAACCATCGAATCGGCGAAAATCGCAACTTTATTTTTTTCGAGAACCGTAAGAGATACGATGCCAAGTAGGGGTTGTTTCTGAATCAGGAGATCAAAATACGTACGATAGGACCATCGAAACGGCGAAAATCGCAATTTTAATTTTTTCGACTTCACCAAATTTAGTTTTTCGCGAATATCTCGAGAACCGAAAGAGCTAGCGCGTTCCCGATGCGTTTTTCGTAATCAGCGGGTTCGAATACATAAAATAGAGCTATCAAAACGTCGAAAATCCACACTTTGATTTTTCCGTTTTTTAAATTTCATCGCTTGAGGTTCAAAAAAATCGCAAAAATCGTCAAACGGCCATAACTTCCACATTTTTCGTCCTACCGCCACAAAATTTTCACCAATGAATGTACTCTTCACAAGGATTAAAATGAGCACAAGCGCATCGCTGTAGAGCGAACCGTTTGGCCGCAGTGGCAGTTTGAATTTTCGCAAAAATTTTCGGTTTTCCGGTCATAACTCGAGAACGCGACGTCGTAGCAGGTTCCGGTTTGAAGCAGTCGATTCCGGACGTCAATACGCATCCGACAGTGTCCGCGCCGTC
>JAVIWB010006631.1:0-116771 GCA_031893035.1 Dermolepida albohirtum
TGTAAAATAATATATATATAATAATTTACACCATCTTAATATATACAATATCTTAACATTATAACTAGTACAATAAAAAATAAAAAAATACTTTACACTGATTTCGTATAATCTTTTAAAATATTTCAAGGCTCATATAAAACACATATTACTAGATTACATATATATATGTAATCTAATCCATTTAGATTACATATGAAGGAAATTGTAGAAATTTTGTTTTATATGAGCCTTGAAATATTTTATAAGATTATACGAAATCATTGTAAAGTATTTTTTATATTTTATTGTACTAGTTATAAGGTTAAGATATTATATATATTAAAATGATGTAAATTATAATATAAATAAATATATAATATATATATATATATATATATATATATAAGATGACTCATTGAAAACTACTTTATTTTTTAAAAATTTTACGGTGAGCATAGAGATTCATGTACTATTTAAAGAAAATATTTTCGTAGTGACTGCACTTGTGGTTAAACCAAAAGTCTCTACAAACTCTCTGATTTTCAATGGAGGCAGTGCTTATTTGAATTCTACAAGGTATTCTAGTAAGACCTCCTAAAGTTTACCCTATAACTAAATTCAATAATTTTAGAGATATTTGAATTTTTTTGAAAATATTTGATTTTACATCATCATTACTACTGTCTTTTAAGGAATCTTATACAAGTTGTTCATAAAATAGTTTCGAGTAGGCGCAAGTTTAAATCGCCAAAACTTGTTTTTTTCTGAAAGAATTCAATTTTATATTAGCAAGTAATAGTATTCCTTATACCTATCTTCAATCCTTTTCATGTTATAGCTTTTATTGATATTGAAAAAAAGGCCACAGATAGTTATAGAAATGACAGATAAGGCCAAAAATAAAGTAAGAAAATTAGTGTTTACAATTTTTTGTTGGTACTTTATTCGAAGTACCCACATTATGGAGAAAGTTATAAGATCGTTAACAGGATAGAATGGATGAAACAGGCTAATAAGTTTATTCGCCTGTTCAAGTCGAACGAAGAACCAAAAGAAGAAGATGAGCGGGTCTCATTGAAACGTCGTCAGAACAATCCTTCCAAGGACTAGCAAGACACACTGTATGACTCCCGAAAAGTTAACTAATCATATGGTCACCATATCGCACGTTACAATTTAGATAGATTGTCTATTTTTCATTTCCAATCACAATATATTATGAAACCAGTAAAGGGTTTCCACGTAATCAGAGGCAATTGTAAAGACCAACTATTTGATCTGGATTGTTTTTGCTTAATCGTGTAAAACGCGTTTACCAAGTTTTTGAACTTTGCCTCACAATCGCAATTAGTTGCAATTTTTTTTGTGTACAATTTAATGACAGAGCTGCAAATTCTTGCATTGCTTGAGAATTTTGAGTTTGTAACTTGCAGAGTTTTTTGATCAAACACGTCGCACGATCTTTCTCATCATCTGATGAAAAATTTTTGTACATTAATACAGTCTTGCGATTATTTCTAAAGTTTGAATGGCTTTACTGTGAATAATAGAAAATTAATATTCTGCTAGTTCAATTACTTCAATTCTTCTACTGTTTTACGTTTTACGAAGACTAAATTTTAGCAAAGAGTAAAAGATTGGTATTTTAGAATTATTGCACATTGACATGTTCCCGACGTATATTCGCAAAATTTGTCCATCTCTTTTGATTTAATCCTGAGAAAGTAAAAAACTTGTATTCTTCTATTTCAGAACTATTGTTTTAAATTCAACAAGGCTAAATATATAACTTTTATTTCGACGAAAATCTCAGTTTCTTCGAAGCGGTATTTCAAAAATTGAAATTTCCAAAGAGCTTTTCATGTTAACTAAAACTCACATGCTGAGATTTTCAAAGGTCTTTAAGGGATTTTTTAATGTGAATAAAGACTTTAAAAACAATGGCAAAATGTAAACTTTTTAATTTGTAAACTAGTTATATCTAGAGTTTGAGTAATTTTGCTGTAAAAATACTGCTTTATATACGACGAAGGGTAAATTCAAAACTCTTTCCTTTAACATAATTTTTTCAAGTGGGCATTTTACAAATTGTAATAATTTTGAATTTGATGGAGCCTGTAGTTGATTAACTTAATCGCTAAGGTTAATATATAACCAAGACCTACACTGTGACAGTGCGCGTCTTGGCTTTCAACGGTACGGATCGTGTGCGAGGTTAATTGTTTCGTACGGCTATTTATTGTCGTAGTTCTCCAAGTGCAACACTATTTAATTAGCTGCTGATGATGACAACTTAGTTATCGAAATACGTATACAGAATTATGAAAGTTAATGTGGAAAGGGGTTATATATTAACCTTAGTGATTAAATTATAGTAACTTTAACAAATGCCGAAGCGTTGACATTTTCGAATATCCTTAAAACTTGTTTAGGTCTTTTAACTTTAATCCTGGAAGAATAAAAATTTGAAAAACCATGTCAAAATGTGCACTTCTGAATGTGTAAATGGATTATCTCTAAAGTTTAAGTGATTTTGTTATAAAAAGTAGTGAGTTACATTCTGCTCGTTCATTGCTATTGATAATACGATAAATTAAATTAAACTTTCTATGTTTACGAAAATACAATTTTTATCAAAGCGGTTTATTCGAAAAATATAGTATTTTTTAAAAGTTAATTTCAAATTAAGCCAGTGCTTCTTATATTCACATGCTTATCTTTGGAACTCATTACAGTAACCAAATTTTCAGTTTTAGAAAATATTAATGTGATTTAAAATAATGTCATTAGTGTTTTAACATTAACATGTGCTTTTTGACTTGCTTATCCTTGAGATGCATAGTACCACTTACGTAAATATATTTCGAGACGTGAGAATACACTCTTATCTTGGATGATCATTAAAGTCATACTAATGACAAAGAACTTTCATTGCCAAATTTCACAATATCCTGAACAATTATCAGTCATCTCAACCGAGAATTTTAATTCTATGTGAACCTCTTTCAATTTATTTAATTTATTTTGATTATTTGGGGATGACAAAAAATAAATTTTAAAATAGTGTTTATATATCTGTTTCACGTTGATGATATATAATTTGTTTGTTTGAACTAGTAATTCAATTTTCAACATATTGTCATTTAAAATCATCGTTTTCTCATTATTAAATTAATTTTAAATTAATTTACTGTTTCATGCCACGTTTCATGTCACGTCATTGATTTAGTTAGATGTTGACCAACATATCGCTTCTATTAATTATTTCTGTTCTATATTTTGTCAATATTTCTCAGACTGTATCTCTTTTAACGCTATTAAACTCTTTTTTTGGTATTTATTAAATAAGCATATAACTTCTTCCCATAACAACGCTTTTAAAAAAAGAACGTTCGTTTATTTTTATTTTAATCTAATCCTCTTTGTTTATTTTGTATCAGACAATCTATTTTGATAACATTTTGCAATTACGTGATCTGTAAAAAAACAGAACACATGCTTATACACCACGCTTGTGTTTTGGATCTTGTATACAAAACAAATAGCTCATTAACATATGTATAACCAACTTACATTTAATTAAATTTAAATTCTCTAGCGCAGTAGCATAGTAGATTTGCAGAATTTTGCAAGCGAATTATTCATTGCATTACGTAAATACGTATGTATATGAAAATGTTTTAAAATACAAAGAACTGCGTTGAATTATTTGATTACCCACTATTTTGTTACTCAGAATATTACATTAGGTTTACAGAAAAATGTTTCTTTTTTCATGTAATTTATGTATTTACATTTAAAGTGTTCGTGCAGCCTCGGAAACAACCAGTTTTGTAACATATCGAGATACTGCTAACCGTTAATCGTGTTTCCATCAAAGAAGAATGGGCCGTAAGCAGATGATCGGGATGTCGCACAAAACACATTGTTTAATGACTGCATGTGGGTTCTGTAGACCCCAAATTCGAACATTGTGTTTATTTACCAGACTACTAACATGAAAACTCATTTCATCACTGAACACAATGCGTTGTGCGAATGTGTTATCATTGTCAATAGCATCATGAATCTCGTTACAAAATATCTCACGTTTCCGTTTGTCATCAGGACGCTGAGCTTGTAACAACTGTAACTTGTACGGGTTCATAACCAACCGACATCTCAAAATACGCCAAATTGTTGTTGTAGGCGGTTGTAACTCCCAACTGGCACGATGAGTTGATTTTGAAGAATTACATTGGAAAGCAGTTTGAATTCGTGCAACATTTTCTTCAGAAACACGAGGGCGGCCAGGACTCTTACCTTTACATACACATCCTGTATCTACAAAATGTCGATACCATCAGCGAATGTTCCACCCATTCGGAGGACCAATTTAGTAGCTCAACCTGAAACGTCTTTGCATTGTAATCACTGAATTGCACTTCGCAAACTCGAGGACACAAAATGATTTCTGCTGCAGAGTAGCCATTTTAAACATATGACGGTTACTAAGAAAACAGAAGAGAACTGACATCTAGCTGCTATTAAATAAGCTAGACTATGTATTCGTTTCTCGTTTTCTTCTTTGTAATACATATATTCTTTTTGAAAGACGCTGTATTAGAATAACTTTAAAAGATAATAATACAGTATTAATTTTTTCCAAATAAAATAATTGCGTTTATGAGATTAATGTTCTTATACAATCAGATAAAATAAGCGCACAAGTTACTTAAAACAGATTAACATAACACTTACGAGTGATCGTTTTTGTTTTTCTGAATCGAATAGTTTTCAATTATCTCTCATGTTTTTCTTATTTATATATTAACTGATCGCCTATTTGCCAATTTACAAAGTTATTGCAATATTAATTCTATTAACGGTCAGCTTGTGTAGTCGTCCTATTAACGTGATCACTTCAAATATATTTTGGAACGGCAAAGGCTAGTGCAAGGTGAGACTTTCACCATTCCAAATGCGTGTTCGGGTCTGTACCCGAACAAATAATAATAACATACGTAATAATAATAATAGTAATAATAAAAATGGCATAATTAAGCACCAAAAATTGATCACACGTCTGTACGTGTAAACAATTTTCGTGTTTAGCAATCGATTTAATACTGACTAAATGTGGGTTCTTTATGATTCTTAATCAAAATTAAAGTTAATGCAGTAATATGTTAGAAGTCCTTCGGAAATTATCCCATCCGCAAGCGAAAAAGAAGCAACGTTTTCTGGAGACTGACAGACGAATCTTTCTAATTGATTATATGCTCCGCCTCGGATTATTTATTAAAGTCGAGCGACGAGAAAACACACACCAATTTATGTTACAAATCACGACTTGCAAAAGCAATTATTGTCGTGGCCTTTAACTTCTAATATTCTAGATTTGAAACTAGATCTGGTTATTTTTTGATTTTGTGATAATCTTATAGAAATTAATGAAGAAAAAACAGGCATATCATCCAAACATGCAATACCCGAAAAGCGAAGTTTGCGTTCGTCCCGTCAAATGAACAGCACCGCTATCACAGTGCGTAACTAGACAGAGCATTGGCATTGGCTATTAGGTGAACATCTGAGGATTATTCAAATATTAATAAGACTTTATTTACGACGTGTTAAGTTATCGACTCTCATTAGGTAAACTATGGTATTGTTAATATTATTTATCTATGTGGTTTATCGTATCGTTTACGATACAGCAAAGAATGAAAAAGCAATACCTCCATCTACCGTTCAAACATGTAATTGCCCAATAGAACGAAGTTCGTGTTCATCCTGCCAAATGTACAGCAATTATAATATATTTAATCCACTTTGTGGAGAAAGAAACAAAATATTTTACATTAACGATCTTAGAAGTAGTGTAATACCTGTATTCAAAAGAAACGCCATTCTATTGAAAAACAAATTTTCGTTATCTCTTGTTTATGACTTATTTTAGCATTCGAGTATTCCCCGATGGTAGGTAACTTTCGAGACAAGCACAAATTATTGTTACTATATTATGTTAAAAAAAGAAATGTTTACGATGGGAAGCCAAAAAAATTAATTTAATTTTTAATAAATGAACCTACCGAAGTGGAATGAAGCTCATAATATGAAAATAGGTATCAAGTTTACTAAATGCTTTTATTGGTATTAAAAATAAATAAGATTTAATGCCTCGTCGCGCCCATTCTTCCACAAATTCAAGTGTTAACAGCAAAGTAATTCGTAAATAAGAACATAAATGCAACATTAAGTAGGTTCGTAAAAAGTCATAAAATCACAGGGTTTATTGTTTTATCACATACTCTAAGCTTGTATATTTAACGTAAAACAACGCAGTATAAGAATAAAATTTTACGAAGCAATACAATTTAAGAACGAATATCTACAGATTTTAAGTTTTTGTGCGGCTTACATGAAATTTATAGGCATTAGGTATTGTATTACCGAATTTTATGGCAGGTGAAACAAATATATTAACACATAACATTAAAAGTCCTACATATAGGACTTTTAAAGTTGATTAATGTAATAAAAAGCAGTAACTTAGATTTATTGAAAGCTTTTTTTTTTTGTTTGAAACTAGCGTCGATTTGATTTCGCTAACAATTGTAAAAATTTCCTATTATTTAATAAAATATGTTGTAACATAGACATGTAATAAGTTAATCGTTTCAGCAAGAGTTTTTTTGCAGAGCTAAAAACTGTTCTCATAAATATATATGTCGAATTAAGGAAAATCAATGAACTTTCCTTTTATTGCTTAGTAATCAGTACAGATTTAAGGATAATAGAGCAATATTGCTTTCTTTGAGTATTTCAAAAGTGTTTATCAAAATTAGAATTTTTCTTCTTGAAAGGCTTATCTGCAACAAATATTCTTAATGAGGTGAAGGATAATATAAAGAAGTCGGTGCCTTCATGTTCCACTTGATAAATACTGGAACATCTCGGTTCCTTCATGTTCCGCTATTGATAAATAGGTTCGTGAATTCAAATGTGATAAATCATAAATTCGTGCGAAATCAAATTTCTTGTGCTCGAAGAGTTTCGAAAAAAACTTATTACCACAAATGAGACATGAATTTATCATTATACGTTTAAAACACAACAATCTAAATGGTACAATGGTCCCCCTCCTTCAAAAAAACGTCGACTTTCCATCTGCAGGAAAAGTAATGGCTTCTATTTCCTCAGATGCGAAAGGCATTCTCCTTGTTTACCTTTCTAACATCGAAAAAGTCAAACCATCACAGAAGAATATTACCAGAGTATTTTAGACAAATTAACACAAAAATTAATGAAAATCGTCCTTGTTAAGCCATATTATCTAGGTGAAAGATTATTTTCCTCCAATACAAAGCACGGCCCCAGACACGTGTGTCCACGCAGACCATGATGCTAAAGCTACTGTGGATGCTTATTTTAACAAATTTGAGAGTTCTAAATTTGATTAAAACATGAAGTTTTTAGACCTAGATTATGTTGAGAAAAAAAGGTGCGAAATTCTTTTCTCTATTTTCATTGTACGAACCACTCTCATAATTCAGCCTTTTTATAAATTTTCTAAAACCTTCAACTGTGTCAATCACTATTTATTATTAAATAAGTTAGAACGAAGGAAGATAAATAAAGTTATATGGTTAAACAAGAATGAATTAAGTACAAATAAAGAAAAAAACAAGTGAATAACTGCTTCTGGGCTTTCGGGCTAGAACCGCGTCACTTGCCGACGTTTCGTACTCATTTGTATGGGGCATCTTCAGGGCTCAACTACTGCACCGAAACTCAGTTTCGTACCCATACAAATGGGTACGAAACGTCCGCAGATATACAAGTGACGCGGTTCCAGCCCGGAAGTCCAGAAGCAGATAGCATGGACCACGACCGCGGAAGTCTACGTACCAGATTAACGAGTGAATATTTTTTTATCGGAATTAATTACATAAGATAAGTGTCCTATGAATTAATGGAACAACCATACTGGCGTGAAAGCGGATTCCTTTCATGCCAGCCGACGGAGTTAAATTTCTGATAGATAAGTGGATAATCATTAAATACACTAGGCACCGCAGGGTTACTTCCCTCTGATATTTACTTCTTCCATTTCTGATATTCGAAAATCAATATCCAGTACCATATTACAATCATGCCAAGGAACTTCTGCTATAGTTTGATTATAGAGATAAGGATGACTTTTACCAAACGCAATTCGCACATCAATTTTCTTTCTTTTTTAGTATGCTATTTCCAAGCAAGCGCCTTTTTCAGATGACACATAATTAATACGCTTGCTTGTTTATGGAATTACTCTGTTATTCCGCGAGTCAGGTGGACTCGCGGATATTTCATTTGATTTAGGACGAAGTTGACTTACGTACTTTTTGCTTTGATTACTTTTATTGACCATTCATTTAACCAGGCTAATAGAAATGGCAGATGTACTTTTAGAAAAATTAACTATGGATTGGTATGGTTTTTCTGTGAGTGTTCGACTGGATCGCAAGTCTTTTGGACTTGTCACTATCACGGAAGTGAGAATACATTTAGCATGTGAAGTGTTCCATGGCTTTGTTACTAACCACTCCTCGTTGTAAAAAGGGTGACAGTGTCTTCCTTAACACTAAAGTATACCGGGAGAGATATCGACTATCTCCGAGACAAAAAACGATTTAAAAACTGCATTGCCTTGAAAGTAGTCCGAACCGTCGAATTTTCTAGATAAATAGTTTAAAATCAAGCGCCCCTACCACTGACACACAGAAAATGATTAGAGAGAATAACTGTGTTATCGGCAAATGTGCGAGTGTATGTGTATTTTACATGATATGAAATGTACTATAAATGTACAAGAATGCACTTCAAGTGTTGTATTAAATTCTGACACAATTATATTTTCTAATTCGCTAATGATCTAGGTATAAAAGATGGCGAAAGCCTAAATTACATTTTCCAAGTAGATTATTTAGACAAAGAATTACCTAAAGTCCACTATGCCTAGTATCTCTTGTAATTTCATTATACTTAGAGATTTTATTATTCTGAACTTGTACTTTATCGTTATTCAAGAAGGATTATCACCACGATAGTTATTTATCATTTTGAAAGATTTGCAGAAATGTCGCATGTAAATATACACTCTTACAATATGAAACTGGAAATTCTAATTTTAACCGCTTTTTACATTGTTTATATAATACAGAAATTTTTGAAAAATTCTCCGCGAAACTCGAACCCGCGATATCATGCTAACCGAGTAAGCGTCAGTCTTCATCCTTAGACCACGAGAAATGATAAATTCGAGTCTTCTAGTCTACAATAAATAGCATTATGGAAACAGATATTAACCCATTAAAAACCAAGGCAATTAAAAATGAGAACTTGTTTAATTCATTTATCTAATTTAGTTAAAATATTCATAAAGAACATAAAAAAAGTAAAAAATTATAAAAAAAATTCAGAAACTGTGGTTTTGGAACTATACCCATACGGGTACAATGGCTTAATTAGTATGCTTATTTTTTAGTGTGATATATGTATGTATTTTAGAACACTCCCTTTCTAGACAAAATGCAACGTCACATTGTTTACACATCCATCTAATTCTACTATGGCATTCGCGGCATCGTAAAGGGTTTTTAATCCTCTTGGGGAAGTGGTTTCCAGCCATAGTAGCTACACCAAGTACCAGCGAGCGTTCCGAAGTTGGCAGTGTCTGCGTATAATTTCGAAGATAGTAGCGAACAATATGACGCTAAAACTCTAACAGGTCCATTTGGGACTTGTTTGCAGTTTTATATAACTTCCACGCACTGACCACAATGGAACTCAACATTGTGGTAAAAAGCGACCACCACAATTTCTTTCCTCGAAATTTTATTTTGTTTTTATTTTTTTAATTGTTCAAGCGGAATGTCGTTTTCGCTATCGCTGCCACAAAATACCTCTATTTCACCTGGCACATCATATGGTATACGATCAACTTCAATATTTTTGGCGACACCTTCTTCTTCATTTGTGTTATAATCCGGGCTGGAAGGTATAATAGCAATTTCAAATTAGTGATGATCTTCCTCAGCTTCAACATAAATCAGGGCACAGTTCAAGGTATTGAAATGTCTGCTGTAAAAACTTGACGTTTTTACAGTAGGAAATTCCATTTTTTTGTGGGCAAAAATTTTTAAAAAATGCATACCCAATAAACCATTGTACTCAATTGGGTACACCAATTTTTCTACTCACCCAGCCTCGTTCCAATTAGTTTTTTATCTTTCACCTTTTTATTAATTGGAAACACAGTTATTCCCCTATGCAAAACTATAACAAACACTTATTATAATACAACAGGTTTTACTCCACGCAGCTGAATAATCACAGACCTAGCTAATATTTGTAAAATTGACGCAAAGGTATTAAAACTAAACAAAATATACAGTAAAGGTACTATATCTAAACACTTCGATGTGTGCTTTTTAAACACATTATGTTGAATGCCAAACCAAAAGAAACGTAATTTCACTTCTCGTAAAATTTATGCATATTTAAATATTGCTTTTTTTCTGTTCTCAAGCAGGTACAATAGCTAGGAATGGGTTAAACGAAAGTCACGATAGGTTATTAATTGCATATAATTATGAGCTTTTACGATATGAAAGTGGATAATTCTAATTTTAACCGCTTTTTACATTATAATGGGTGTTCTTTTTTTTGGAGATGGAGAATTGTATTTGGCAATACTGTTTTCTGTGACGGCCAATTTGACAGTTCTCAGTTGTTTTGGAGCTATTTTGGTTTGGCAATTCATCATGAAGCCAAAACCGGAGCAACGTTTGCAAATTATTCAAATTTATTTTGAAAAACATGGATCAATTCGAAAAACTCATCGGGCATTTTATGTGTCCATCAGAGCGATTAATTCTAAAAACTATGAATCGTTTTCGCAATCCAATCGTTTTTATTTTCCTGGCAGCGCTCGATTTGCACAATTTATTGAACAACTCTTCCGGACAAACTATTAAATAATAATAACTGGAATTTTCAATTTAACAACCGCAGATATAAGTAACGAATTGTTTATACATATATACATATACCTTTTTCAAACTACACCCACGTTAATAGTTGAATAGTGTTTTTCAATTCGGATTAAGACTTTGTATATTATTGAAGTAATTTAACATAATAAAAAAACACGTATTGTTTTAAACGGTTTGAAAGGTTACGCATTTTAAACATTCTTTTAAAAATCTGGGAGACATTAAATCAAACGTGTAAGTTACATACATATTCCACAAAAGATATTTCAAAAAATCACAAAAAAGAATACCCAGATTTGCGCAAAGCTTAAGAGATAAAAGAAAAATTTAAACTATTTTATCATGAAATAACAACAACATAGTACATGATTTACTGACCCAGAAGCAAAGCTTTGACCGCCCCTATAGCTGTTTACTACAGAATTCTTTTAAATTTGCAACTAAAGAGTGTTTTTTTGGAGCCGGAAAACTTTTAATTGGCAATATTACTTTCTTCGATTTGACAGTTCTCAGTTGTTTTGGAGTCAGTTCGATTTGGCAATGCATCATGAATAGACTCACGCTAGAGCAACGTTTGCAAATTGTTCAAATGTATTTTGAAAAACATGGTTCAATTCGAGAAATTCATCGGGCATTACGAGCATTTTATGGACCGTTTTCGCAATACGTTTACTCTAAACGATAATACGCATCCCATAAGACGTCGTGCTGTCTCACACAAATTCCAAATGTCTTCAAAAATGATGATGGTCAGAACGTTACAGTCAACTGTGAACGATATGGAGACATGATTACTAACTTTTTCGTGTCTCTATTGCAAGGCATTAATGTTGCAGATATGTAGTTTCAGCAGGACGGCGCCACATGCCACATAGCGAACAATGCAATTCATTTACTGAAAGAAGCATTTAAGGCACGATTAATTTCACAAAATGGACCTGTTAACTCGCTATCTCGTTCGTGCGATTTAACGCCATTAGATTATTTTCTCTAAGGATATGTAAAGTCGCATGTCTACACCGATAAATTCGAAACAATTGGGCACTTGGAAGCCACCATTCGACGCGTTATTGCCGAAATGCAGCCCGATTTACTGCCAAAAGTGTGTGAAAATTGGGCCGCCATGTACGCGGCAGCCGCGGCGGCCACGTGCCTGAAATCATATTCAGACATTAATGCCACAAAATTATCTTTTAAATGAAACCGATTTCATGGATATTAAAAATATTCTTGTGTTTTATTTCAATTTAAAGTTCCCGGCCTCCAAAAAAAAAACATTCTACATACATAAACAGAAATTTTTGAAAAAATTCTTATTCCCTGCGCGAGACCCGAACCTGCGATTCCATGCTAAGCGAGCATGTGTCTTCACCCTTGAACCACGGAGAATGGTAAATTCTAGACTTCTAATGTGTAGTAGATTGATTGTACTATGGAAAAAAAGTGGTTAGTTCAACATGTTTTTTGATTTTTACGTTTTTAAAGATTTAATATTGTGTGTAATTTATAAACACAGTTTCGGCTCGTAAATAATTAATATTAAGTATATTAAGGAGAACTTAATTCCATATTATACTCAATTAAATTTTAAAAATATATACACCCAACCCATTGTGAAAAGTAAATCTTAAGATTGTTGTGTTCGTAAACTTTCTCAGACGGTATAATTTATGTGTTGTGTACTTTTAATAGTAGGCCTCCAGAACAAACATCGTCTTAGGTCTTTATAAACAGATTATACTACAATTAGTCTACTGGCTGTATTTTTTCTTTTATTAAAAAGTGTTTTTTATCAGTCGATTTTATTAAAAAGTGTTTTCTTTTCAGTCGATGATCTTATTTTTTTCTAAGAATTATTAAGTTTACTTTCCAATGTAAATGTGCTAATATATAGAGCTGGTTTAAAGTGTTTAAGTAAAAAAATTACTATTTTGAATTACCCGTCACTTTGCGCATAATCGGTATTGACGAAATAGTTACATTTACAACAATTACAGCATATTAATAATGAGACATTATACGATTATACGATGCAAGAACAAGAGACCGTCTTAACAACAAACTTATTACAAAAATCATAGTCGCAAGTAATAGTATAGAGAAATTTACGTGTAAAATTTAGGCACAATCATGTGCCAGTAATCAACGCCATTAAGAAGTTAAGAAAATTTTAAAAGAGTGTCTAGTATGCACGTGAGAATAATATCGCTGCTGCGAACCTACACGTGATTGAAAACCCGAGAACTTCAATTCGGCATCGTATCCAGCAGCTCAAGATCTCAAAGTATTCCTCGTAACGAATATTTAAGAAAGAATTTCTCTTTAACAGATGCGATATCCAAATGACATAGGAACTGGAGGCTAGAGATCATGAAACAGCGCCGTAGCTTGGTCGACTAGATGCTAAAGCAGCGAACAATTGATCCTCCTTTTTTAACAACATTATCGTAAGTGATGAAGACTATTTTCACCTTGATAGTTTTGTTAATATTCAAAACTGCCGGATTTTGAAAGATGAAAATCCCCATGCGGATTAGAGAAAGCGAATTCATCCAGAAAAGGATACAATTTGGTATGCTACGAGTATTTGGACATGAGATGTTAGTGGACAGTACCTTTTCGAAAATGCAGATGAAATTGCGTTAACGGGGAATGGCTCTCGTTACACTCACTACAGGAGAAGCACGTGATTTATTGCAAAAGATGTTTCCTTTTAACACCTATGTACTCCTCTTTTTGGAGTTTTGCTAATAACAAAGTATACGCTGACATATAATGATTCTTGATTTAAACCTAATATACGATGCGTCCTCAGCGGAATGCCAGAAGACTTATTTGTGAAAATCGTATGGCTAAACGAATGACCTCTTGTGAGAATAGCCGAGACGCACATTAAAATAATGATACGATTTCTAGTAACGACTTTGATCTCCTACCGTATTTCAGATATCTCTGATTTAGGAAGCAAAATACCGAAAATATTAGTATGCCCCTTCAATATATCAAATTATCTGAAAAATTTGAAATATGATCCTTCATTTATATGGCTTTCTCCCAAAAGCTAAACAATGTTAAAACCAATTTTGCAAGAATCTTCATCTTAACCGAGGATATATCTGGTACTTCTTCTTTTAGATTATCATCACTTCATAACTATTTATTTCTCATATGGCTATCTAGATCAATAAACAAATGGAAACCATTTGGTGGAAAATATAGTGGATGGAGCATAACCTCCCAATTTAATTTCATTATATAATCGTCCGTTATTCTTACCACATGAGGGCGGCTTTTGCCATGTAATTGTACAATATTCTTTCCATTTACTAAGGCAGGCTGCTTTTGCAACAGTTTCTTCCGAACTTCTTCTGAATACATGCTAAATGATTACAGTAGATGTGATGGTTACCCCTACTTTTAAGAATTCGTACTGTGCGGATCCTAAAAAAGCCTTGAAAGTTAGTTTTTTGATGATAACCAATAATGAAACCGTTCATATTTGGAGTACAAATGCAACCAAAAAAAAGAGTGTTTTGAATCACGTGATATGAGCAGAGCAAATAGTAAGTTATCGAAATATGTTTAACACATTCAAATTATGGGGTACTTAACTTCCACACTTTTCAGAACTTAAAAATGTGATCTTATAGTTTTCCCTCACATTAAAAGTAACGAAAAGTTCTCCACAAATTAACTCTAAATTGGTATCAATCGCAGTTCTCAAAAATGCGTGGAAAACCTTATAATTCATTTTGGACCCCTTATCCACAATTACTAAATCAATGTCAAAATGTAATTTTTCTTTTCGTATTGAAATATTACGCAGTATTGGCCGATGTTTGTGATAAAAAGCGAAACTTACAACGTAAATGAACTAATTGTTTTTGTGGGGGACTTCGATTTTGCTAAAGTACATTCTCATTCTCTGGAAGATCATGACATATTACAAATGGCCGTAATGTCACTTCACTTCAAAATCATATTATCCCTATTGGAAAACCTTATATATTGACAATAGCATTTCAGAGCTTACTCCATCCTTAAGACCTTCATAGTATGAAGAGGATGTTTGTAAAAAGTTCCTAGCAGTTTATTCCTCTGCTGCATTTTCTCCGAATGCTTTTCTTTAATATGTTTCGACATGTTTTTAACGCAGTTTAACCAAATTTGGACTCGAAAACTTAATACGAACGAACTTCTTTCTGAATAGTTATATTTCAAGGTAAACAAAAGTACGAAATGATGTTCGCAACTGAAAATGTGCCATTTGACTGAGTCAGCAATTGTACTTTATAAATCAGGTTGTTTGCTGTTCACAGTCGCCAGATGGTTATAAAAATTTCGAGAATTCCTCCTAAGGATCGGCAAAAATTTTCTTTTTGCCTCCTGATTTGTCTAAATTTAAACTTGAGGCATCATTAGACGAATTTAAGTAGTATCCACAATTAGCTTTAAGATTTCTCAGATTAAAATAAAATAAATGTTGAGTATGTTTAATAGTTTGAATATCGATGGGTTTATTAAATAAAAATATAATAGCACTGAATTGAAATAAACGACTCAAGAAAAAACATAATTTTTCAAAATTGCATGCGTTTTTTTAAATTTAGACACAGAAACACTTAATGAATTTACACTAAAATTAATTCGTTGTTCAAGCCATGAGTAACGAAATTAATATGTCTGTAGGCAAGCTTAACTATATCTCGTATGGGTCTAATTACAATATTATCAAATATGTATATCAGTTTTTTTAGAAAAGACACCCTATATTTAGAATACCATTTTCATTTGCGTCAATAATTTACACTTAATTCGGATAATTTGGTATATTTTGGGCTGCTATCAAGACGAACTGAAGTGGAAGTAACAACTTGAATAATAAGAAAGAACGGCGTATCTATCACGCTAACTTCCAAGTAATAATTCAAATCTAAGAGTCGAATTGAAAGGCGTCAGCGAGAGGACAAAGAAATTCTTTTTATAAATCCAACCTCAATTATCGTTAATTTCCGAAAATCCCTTCAATTTTCCATTACGTCCAATAATTGGCCTTATTTCGCCTTTACATATTCATAATGTTCAAATTGAAATAAGCTGATCCAATACGGATAAAAGAATCATTTGCATATTTACTTTGTCAAAAAATACGCGAATTTATTTCTGTATGGATTTTCTGAATTTTGGTGATTTCATCAACTAGTTTAATCCCGATTAATTCTCAGTCAATAAAAATATGCAAAGACAAATTGTTTTGTTTCATTTTTTAGGATAGAATCAGTGAGCGTGAACAAACTAGCCGAATTGTTCTCTCGGAACATTTCTATTCAAGAAATAATGAAACCATCAAAATATCTACGCTACAGTTAATGCGAGATATTAGTAGAGTCAGTTTTGGAATATGTAAATGCAGATTAAGGAAGATTAAACGCATTCAAATAGTACATACTTTTGTATTAATTTGCATTTAAAGGTAGGATTTAGAAATGTTAATTTCAGCGGAACTAGCAATTATTAAAAAAATATAAACAAAATTATAAACTAAGCTTCATCTTTTAAATCTTCTTGTCCCCTCGATATATTCCTTTTTTTTACTGATCTATGACTGAATTTCGATCTCGGCAGTATTCGTTTTAGATATACTATTTTCAATGAGTTAATATTACATTACACAACTTTTCTTTTTACAAAAATTATAATACAAAATAATGAGAAGCAATTATAGGTCCATCTCTTTGATAGAAATCAAACTTCTGTAGATATAAAACATCCGCAGAGCGAGTATAGGACTTCGATAACTGCAAACAATCGTTGAACGTGTGTTGAGGTACTAGTTAATATAAACAATACCACCTACAACTGGCACAGGCTCTTTGCGGAACGACAAGGTACTGCGTGTAACTTTGTAACCATATGATAAAGCCACTATTCAGCCAAATAAGATAGTCAGTAGACACAATGTTCTTTTATAGGAGCTGCAAAATCCTTGTAAAATACTAGAACATGAGAGAGACAACATGAAATTTAATATGTTCTGTGCGATATCGCTAACAAGATTTACGGACCCTTCCTTTTTAATGAAAACTGGTTTGCTCTTCAAATGAATCAAAATTCGGAAGATTACATTTCACAGCAGGACTTCACTAACACTTGAATGTTTGACGTTTTCTGAATGAATCTCTACTTCAACGATGAACAGTCCACATGGGAAATGAAGTGCTATGACACTTTGCGATATTTCCTGTGGCGATTCGTGAAAGATATAGTTTATGTTTACGTATCTCGTATCTCTTATTCCCACAATTGAACAATCTACAAACTGCATTACAGCTGCGGTGAACTCAGTGACCCAACACTAAGTGTGGATTGAATTCAGGTACTGTCTACATCAGTCGAAGGGGGGCACACTGAACATCTATAAACTTTAATATATCTGTAATTAAATGCATTTTACAAAATTAAAAAATAACACATAGTTCTGAAAATATCGTCCATTAAATCATGTCCTGTTAATTGAATCACCCTGTATATCATTCAAATCATCGATATGTGCTATTATTTATATCTGTTATTAAATTTTTGTGTCTAGTTTCGCTTTTCATATGATGCTCTAATACTTAGTTAGAAAGACTTGACTCTTGACTTACTTCACCCCTTTATTAATTTCGAATTCGTCTGGTGTTATTCCTTTAGAAACGTAATTTCGCTTTAGTATCCTTTAAAGACATTTTAACCAGCTTCCTCAGGTTCTTTAGGGTCTAATATACGTGAGATACTCCTGCATAAACTGTAAACTCAATTACACGCCCAGTTTTACAAGGTATTGAAATTATACTTAGTGAGTCTCGATAAAATATTAAGAAAAAATGACCGACACCTTGCGGGAACTGCATTTTATACATTTTATACTACTGACATTGTATAAACATCGATGCTTTAACTCTTTCAGGCATGGTGGTCAGTTATCTAACCACCAATTTAAGAGTTCTCAGAACCACTTTTTATGCCGTCTTCTGCCAATTTGCTAAGCAATTACTTGTTTTAAAGTCATTGTTGATCGTTTAATGCGAAACTTTTATTCTAGGGCGCGCTGGGTAGATTAACAGATTTTTTTGAAAATGCGGTAATGTGTTGTTTTTCAACGGGACTTTCCCGAATATAATAAAAAATGCTCAGAGTGTTTATTATTTAACGAATTCGGTGTTACTCTATGGTATAGTGTCTGTTTAATTATTTTATAACAAAAGTATTATAATATATTATATAATCTACGATAAATAAGGTAAGTAGCACGGTGGTTAGATTACTAACCACTGTGACTATAGTAGGTTTCATATAATATACATATTTATGTTGCATTATAAGGATGCCGCGTGTACTTAATGAACGTGATATAGAAGATATTTTGTTGAAAAGTATACCTTCTGAATGCTAAAGTGTATACAGTCTTGAATCGGATGAAGGAGAAAATTATGAGATGCAAACGGACCCGATGGTGCTCGACGATATACCTTCTGAGCGCGAGCTAAATCTTGAAGATGAATTTGACTCGAACGATGACATATCCATTTCAAATTTGCCTGACACTACTGGTAGTGCTACTACGAGTGCTTTATCTACTCAAACTGTTATGAGGGAACCAAAATGGAAGAAAACTTTCAGAATGGGAGAGCCGGAAAAGTACACTGGTGGCGGGGGTGTACCAAACGATGTATAGAGTTAGAGAATATCACACCTACGCCTATTGTTTAGATTTATACTGGCAGGGATAGTGACAAAATACAAACTGATCACGGTGGTAAAGTTATTCGACAATTTTGCATGGACTTGAAATCAAAAAATCACAAAGCCTTTATTGATAATAGCATTGCAAGAAGATTTGTTCAAAGGTAATATATTTGCTTGTGATGCCGTAAACTGAAATCGTAAATATTTACCTAAACTAAAAGAAGAGAAAGCTCTAAAAAGTGGAGAACACGATTACAGGGTGACACAAATATCGCCTTTCTAAAGTGGAAAGACAAAAGATCAGTTTTCATGTTTACAAACTACATAGATCTCAGAAAGATTGGTATTGTTACTCGCAGGGAACACAATAGAGCCCAAAATGAAAGAGCTTGTCCTGAAGCTGTGAAACAATACAACAGTTCTATGAACTACGTGGACAAATTCGACCAGTTAAAAAGCACTTATGCTATAGACCGAAAATCACGTAAATGGTGGCATCGAATATTTTTTCACATTTTAGACTGTGCTATCACAAACTTCTACATTGTATATATGGAACTCCAGAAAAAACATAATCCAGAACTGGATCAGCTTAGCAACAAAAATTTTCGAAGAAGTGTTTACTAAGGGACCCTGGCACCAGCTCAGATGAAGAACTCCCAATTATGCTCTAAACGCTCCCACAACAGTTATACATCTTCTCCTGTACCAATAAAGCGGCACAAACCAGCAGTATCGACAGAATTACGTTTGAAAGGCAGCATGCATTAGCCAGAGCGAGCCACTTCTCGAAGATGCGCAAAATGCAGCACTAAGAAAAGTCCGGTGCGTGTTAGATGGCAATGCGGAACTTGTAAACTCCCTCTTTGTATACGAAAAGATAAAACGTGTTTTTCAGATTTTCATAGAAAATAAATTTGCTCCATATTATACCAAACTTTTCTTAATGATTTGTTATGCAAACAGCCATGGTGGTTAGTATACTAACCACCCTCATTTGCAAAAGCCCAACCGGTTTTGTCTTTTTTACATGTTTTTAATAATAAATAAACGTTAATTAACCTAAAAGTGCAATTGTTTTTATTCTGAAGTTATATATAAGAAAGCGTGGCTGAAAGAGTTAAGTGACACATTCACCGACGGCATCGTCTACTCAAGCGAGGTTTCTAGAAAAGAATAAGGAAAGGGTACCAATTGCTTCTTTCTAAGTACAAGAAATATTTGATCCTACGACATATTTCTTTTAGAAAGTTTATTGAATATCGGCTTACTCGAGTTTTTAAGTTACTCCATAATATTGTGGTATGGTTTAATACTTAATTTATCTGCAAGGTTTCTTGGGGTTTAACTGGCATATTCTATCGCTAAGGTCTATCAAATTTAATTATTCAAATAATAAAACAATTAGGTTTTGTTTAACCTACATAGGAAAGAAGTAAATATCAAGTCCTTCGAAGAAATTACAGTAATCTAATATTTATCCATTGCTTCTTTCGAAATTAAATCTTCGGATTAACTTTTAATCTGCAACGAGATTTCTGTAAAGTAAAAATTTCTCTCGGTCACTACCAAATGATGCCATATCAAAGATATTTAAAGCAAAATCTGTTGATCGATTTCAGGAAACATTTTCAATAAAACCCCTATACAATGAACAATCACAGTCAGTATATCAAAGACAAATGTAGCCAGGTTTAGAAAAATCTCTTTTAAATAAGGTTGATTTACACGTTGCAAATGCAAAAAAAATGTAGTAGAGTAGGACTTAGGGACTAGTTTGTCATTTCCGTTTCTCTAACGAATATCCGCCACATTGCTAAGTTTGCATAAATATTCGCAGGAAAAACAATTACTAATTGTTTTACTCCCTTTACAAACTTACTGAGACATAATGGAAAGCACAGCCAGCTAATCTGCGGGCCACTGCACTAAGTCTCGTATATTCGATGGCAGATACTGAACCTCCACCTGTCTATATCTCATACCTATGTGAATAAAGTTGATTCTGTTCTCAACCAGATATGAACATTGTTATTGTTATATGAAAATACTGACTCATCGTTTTGAGCCATATATAAGATCACCAAAAACCCGACTCTGACAATTGATGAGGACGTCGCTAAAACTACATTTGCTAGTCATAAGCAGAGAAAACTCGTACTTTTAAGAACCATTCAACTGCTCTGAAAAGAAGGCTTTAATAAAACGGACTCATGGATGGCTGAACGGCAAGACTGTACTTTGGAGGATTTACAACTCTTGCTGAACATCAAACATTCCGCACGGATATGATTTACCACGCCAGAGCTGGGTATAATAACAATAATGGGTATAACAAAGTGCAAACAAGTAATGGTAATTTTCGGTCAAACGACAATATCTGGTAAAATTTTCGTCAAGGCAACATGACACAGTTATAAGGAAATTACATATTAATACTGTCGACCGATTCTTTCTTAAATCATATTCCAATATCGAGATATCGCTGTCCGCATTTTATAAAAGGATTTATGCATTATATGATTTCAGTATCTAAATTTAGATGCCAGTGTCGCAGTTATATTACACCATGGTATAACGCCAAAATTAAAAACAAAAATAAGACACATAATGTACGAATGTGATCGTCTAGCATTTCCTAGCACAAAAGAAGACTTCATGAAAGGCACACCTGAAGCCGTTCGGTGTCTAAAATTTTGATCTGATTTGATATTTGTCGTCATTTTATATATATATACAAAAAAGGTAGTTTTATTTGAATACGAATATAAAAGTCCTAATGTTCAAAATCATTTTAAATAAAGAATACAAGAGTTCTTGTTTAAATTTTAAAAACAATAAATAACGAACTGCTCGGAAGCCCTTAGGATAAGTACTTAGTTTAAAACTAGAAAACAGTTTAAATTATGTAAAATGAATCTACAATGTGTGTTTAGTTTTCAACATTGAAGGTCTAGTACGGGTTATGTTTTCGTGCGGATTTTGCCGTGATTCCGGATGGACCAGTGTAATTAATTATCTGCTAGTGATGATAACTTAGTTGCCAAAATATGTATACAGAATACGAAAATAATTGTAAAAAGGCGTTAACCTCAATTGATTAATTTAATCAATCACAGTCTCTTTTACAATTTACCTAATTTTTCCGCATTAGTAGCCACCCCACAGCATTTCTCTAATTTCATTTGTTATTTCGATATTAACATTTATTTACCTCTAGAAAATTTATGTACATCGAAGCCTTTTTCATTTTGTTCGTTGTAAGTACATTTGTCAATTGTCTCGTCGCGATAGGTAAGGATCCGCTATATGAAATATGTATGTGCTCATGTACCTACATACATAAACAATTCTGAAACAGTAAAGCGAATATTTCCATCAATTATCGATCGTCACGAGCAATGCTATTAGTTAGCATCGGTACCTGCCTTGGAAATATTATTTGTTTTACTACAGGGTCAAGAAGTATATCTGAATTTCCTGATTTTTTTTATAATGGTTGTAGGATAATATATAAATTTTGCGATAAACTGGTGATGTGCTGGACGACTTTCAATTGTAGAGAACATGTTAATAGTAAAAACCACAACAATAAGAAAAATGGCGTGTCACCAAGGGTTGAATTCTTGCCAGATTTACTTTTAATGATCACAACACGCGGTTTACCTCTAAACATACTGAGTAAAGAACAGTTTCGATGTTTCTGGTATAATTACAATTAGTTATCATCCCGGACAGAGTTGCATAAATATCTACCATTTCTACGTGACGAAATTGAAAATATAATCAAAGCCGTTGTATAAAATAAACAGCTGTGGTTATGCGTTGATGAGACGACAGATCGTAAAAGAATTCTATTGTAAATATAATTATACGTGTACTGGAACCCCTTAAACTGACATTTCCAATTTAATTAACTAGTAGAAGGTTAGAAAAAAAACGGGTGAAGCAATTACGAGAATAGTGCTGACTACGTTATAAAAAATTGTCGCGATAATGTATTTTGGAGACCGATCTCTTAAAGAAACTATTCGAGAATGTTCTCCAGATGTGGATGCATTAATAGCAACACTAAAAAAGTGTTTCTCAAATCTTCCATTCCCGAACCTCCATATCAATCCTTACACATTGGTGAATGTAGTTGAAGGTGTTTTTTTATTCCAACATGCTAAATTTGTGATTTTACAATTTAATTCTGACAAGGCTGCAACTATTAAGGAAAACTAGATAAGATTTCAAGACGTTCCGTTGAAATATATTTAAAAACTATTTAGGACAATTATAAAATATTACTTGACGCGATAGAAAAATTGCAAAAGATTGTGTTATCGTTAGTGAAGTCAGTGTAAATAGTGAACGATGTACGGTCACTGCTATGTGCTATTTTACCAGATTAAGACAGGTTTGTGATGGTGCTTCTATAGATCCGTTATCTATTTATGAGTATAAAAATTATTGTATAATAATTATGACTGTCTTACATTAATGGATGCCGAACGGTCTTTCTCGAGATATAAGAACATTTTTCATCATAGAGAGCATTATTGGCCAAGACAAATATGGAAACATATCTAATAGTACACACTTTTCATCGAAACTATCCACTTTGCCCTAAATAATAACAGTTATAAACAGGGTAAGTGTTTCAGAAGTTTTTAAAGTATTTTTTCTTTATTTGCACCGCCGACTGTTAATATTCAGTTAGTTCATACAAAGGGTACGAGACAAGTTTTGCAAAACAGCTTTGTTTATTTAATTTTTTCAAAGTAATTTCCTCTACAGTCAATACACCTCTCCATCCTCCGAAACCAATCTTTAAACCAGTTCTACCAATTTCACTAGGGAGTAAAGCACACTCGTTGTCTCAAGCCCGCAGAAGATCCTCGTCACTGGAAAACCGTCTACTTTTTAGCTTTATTTTCACGTGCGGGAACAGTGCAAAGTCGCAAAGAACAAGATAATGACTGCAGGGAGGGTACTCGAGAAGTTGCAATAGTGTCGTGGTCAAATATTCGGTGCAGGCTTTGGCGCGGTGAGCTGGAGCATTATCGTGATGGAAGAACCAGGTGCCCATTTTTGACTTTGGCTGCAGGTTCTTCATAGATCCAATGACTTTAACCAGGCACTGTTCAGACTCTGTTTTCTGTGTCTAAAACGACGCGCTCCACAATTTCACTCGATTTGAAAAATACATTTTCTTCTTTACAGATCGAGACTTTCTGACAACTACGGGTGTGTCCTCATCATCAAAGACTCGAACTTTGTTTTGAACTTTGGTCGCCACATCGTAATAATATAGCCAAGTCTCGTCACCTGTCACGATGTTGTTCACATATCGAGATTGTCCCTTATTAAACTTCTTTAGTATCTCCCGACACCAAGTCACACGTCGTGTAATCTGCTATTCAGTCAGTCGACGCGGCACCCAGAGAGAACAAAGTTTCTTCACGTGCAAATGATCATGCAGAATCGAACGAATTGCTGGTACATTTAGGCCTGAAGTACCCTCTATTTGTTGGTAGGTCACTTGCCTGCCCTCGCCAAGCATTTTCCTCACAGTAGTAACGTTTTCCTCCGTCACCGACGTCCGTGGCCATCCTGGCCTCTGAACATCCTCCGCAGTTAAATTTCCCCCTTGGAATTCTCTATACCACCTGAATATCGTTGTGCGATATGGACAAACATCACTTAGTGCAAGAGTCCTTTCTTCGAAGCACTGGTCTATGTTTAAACCACACACAAAATTCTAACGCGAAACTGCCCTTATCTCATTTCGTGATCACGATGCCATTGCAATCACTTTACACTCTCACTGCTAATGAATAACTGAGCCCATCCACATGGCGTGGCGGCTACTGTACACGTTTGAGCATGTCTCAACATACAGCAACAAGCAGCTTCCTACGATTCATTGTGGCGTCATATTGCAAAACTTTCCGAGTACCCTCTGTATCTAATTGTCAGTGCATAGATATGTACTTACTACAACCAATCCTGCCCTGCCGCCCTCGGGGAAAATGACAAGCCTAATTGCAAGAATTAAATACAACCCTTGATTTGTATATTTTGCAAAATCAATTTAATTATACTCTCCTTAAAACGAGAGTGCTTTCATACCTGAAATATAATGATGACCCATTGTACCATATTAATTTTAATTTATTTTAAAAGCCATTAATTATATGGCCAGTTTATTTGTGACTCTCCCACAGTACTCGAAATCATGACGTCTGACTTTTTAAGTGAACGTGTTAAATGTTAAATATATAATTATTACACTTCGGATTTAATAAAAGATCATTCAATGTAAGTGTGATCATAACTCACCCTGTGGACTGGAAAATAATTCGTCATAACATCGGGAAATTGCCAAAAAGTTTAATTAATTTGGCACAAAAGTCAGTGAAAGTTAGTGCCCCGTTGACCCACTTAAGGAAACTTTTATCATATTTTTTTCGTAAGAGGTAGGGCAAAGTGAAATATCTTTCAACGGAATGGTCAATAATTTTCCGAACGAAAAGATTCGACAGCTGTTCCTGACAAAATACTTATATGTGTAAATTTGTTTTCGTACTTGTCATGTCGGATTAATTAAATCTATCGCAACTAAGACTAATTAAATAAAAAAGTTCGACGAGTTCCTTTAAATCCAATAATTTTTTTAGGTTTTAAACTATGGCGGATTATAATTTTGATTTTTGAAGAATTCTATTATCTAATTATGTTTTACAATTGACGGTCCTATATTTCTTCTGTTAGTGGAGACATAACTTAAAGGCTTTTTTAGACACCTTTCATTTTTCAGTCTCTTTATATTGCTAGATCTAGTATTTCTAACCTTTGTTGTCGAGGCGAAGTAGAACGTAATAGGCAGATACTAATTTTCCGTCAAACGACAAAGCCTGGTATAATTTTTATCAAGGAAACCTGAAACAGTTATGTAGTAATAAATATTGATGCTGTCTGCTGGTCTTTTCTTAAATCGTATTCCAATAGTGAGACATCGGTGTCCACATTCTATGAAAGGATTTATTCACTAACATTCCAGTATTGAAATTTAAACACCAGTGTCGTAGTTATCCATCACGGTACAACAACCAAATTAAACAAAGTATAAGATTAAAAGAATTTTGCTTTAGAAAATGGAAGAAAAGTCAAAGCTATCTTCATCGTAAGGAATACAATAGATTGAGAACAATGGCAAAGTGTAAAATCAAAGTCTCTTATAACGTATATCAGTCTTACAAAATGCCACGAATTGCTTCCGATCCGGAAAAGTTTTGGAAGTTCCCAGAGGAAAGAAGTATTTGCTCCCGTATTCCTAAATCTATGTACCTGGATGACGAGCATTAATTACTTCTCTTCAGGGAATTGTAAATACCTTCGCTAATGTCTTCTCTTCTACCACTAATTCTCTGTGAATTCCTACCTTGTAAGAAGTACCATAGGCAAAGCCTTACAATATATTCTTAAACCCAAAATTAATATTCATAAACTATCGGCTGTAATGGACTTCCTATCTTCCTTATCGGAGATCGTGATATTTCCCTCTGCGAATGTCTAACAATTTGATCCTAGATACTTCTACTTTTCCAATATTTTAGAAAGTTGATAAAATCATACCAATGCATTAGAAATATGATCACTCTGATATACATATCTAATTACAGGTCGATTATCATTTTAATATAATTTTAATTTTGTAAAAGTATTTTAATCTCTAATTGACCAGCTAATATCAATAGAATCAATACTATTGGTCTCCTCACCAACATCGATCTTTCAATGGACGATCTATCTTAATCAACTTAACAGATATATCGCGATTTATTTTGTAAAGCTATTGATATATGAAGTCAACTAGATGTAATTTACATAAATGTCATTAAAGCTTTTAATTCTCCTAATCACTCAATATCTTTTACAAAAATAGATACCTTTGTGCCTCCCTAATTTTAATAAAGCTCCTCCTATTTAAGTAATCGGTCTTGTTATGTATGTCACAATGGTTTCCATTCCCCACAATTCACTCCACTTCAGGTGTCCCCCAGGGCTCTAACTTCAGGCCTTTAATCTTCAATATTTTTATTAATGATCTAAATTGACTCCTCAGAATGTTATAAACATCAAAATAAATTACGTATATTAATATGTATAGTACAGTAAGAACCAGGGCTTATTAAATATCGATAAATGCTCCGTTTCGTGTGAATTTCTAATCTTCTTAACCAGTGAATAGCATTTTACAACAAATTTCAAGCTGGCTGGCCCTGTAGGTAAACTAGATGAGATTTGTAATCTTAGAACATGTGACAACGGAGTATTTATCGATATTTAATTAGCGCTGGTTCTTACTGTACTATACATATAACGTACGTAATTTATTTTAAAGTTACTAACAGTCTGATGAGTGAAATTAGATAAAGTAAAGGCCTTAAGTCAGAGTTCTGAGGAATACCTGAAGTGGCGTGAAGTGTGAGGAATGAAAACTATTTTATATCCATAACAAGACCGACTACTTAAATATGTGAATGTAATATTCATAAATACTCTTTTGATAATAGTCCTACTAACGAACAAAGCTATCTATGTATTTGAATAGAGTCAATAAAGTAGAATATTAACATAACATTAGAAAAGCTTTAAAAGCAGCGCACAGTATAATGCATTTCATCCCGTGTTGTGAAAAAGCAAAAAAGGAAGAGGATTAAACCAATGAGTTAGTTTGTAGTTTTGATAATCAGCCTCAAAAAACCTAGCTCTCTATTCAGAAATGTATATTTACTTTGAGACAATGGAATGGCCCCATATAGACACTGTAACTTGAGTTAAATGCATTGTATGATTTTGGACTATTCGTTAATTTAGTTCTAGCAACTATTATCTGTTCAGACTTCTAAAGGATGTCTGAATAGGGAAACAATTTAACAGAAGCTATCAAATAAAGGAATTTGAGAGAAATAGCTTACTTACGTGTAAAACGACATGAAAAGCTACTTATTCACTCTAATAAGTGATATATCTCGTTCTAATAAAGTATTTTACATTTTTATAATTCTAAATGTTACAAAAATAAAAAATCATTATAAATCATCACTGTTACAAAAGTAAAGAGGAAAAAATTAATTAATAATCTCATAATTTCACGTTTCGTAAAAAAAATTAATTGATCTCAAGAACTCCATTACAAATTCATCCATCCCAGTGATTATTAACAAAATTCTCGGTGACTATCTTGTCTCTATCCAATTCAAATAATTTATTCCGTTTTGATACCCTTTTCGTTTAATAAAAACCAGTATCGTTCGCGGAAATTCCATTAATCTCGCACATCTTGGCACAAAATTTGCAGATATCGCACCCCATTTCTGAACGTATTCATATATTTACCTCTCACGTAATTTCCATAACATTTTACGAGTCATAAAACTATATTGGAAACAATAATAATAGTCACTGCCATCGTAAACTGTAAACGGACAGAATCGAAAATAATTGAATTTTATTTTTGCGATTTGTTTTATCTGTCAACAGGAAGATGTAGATAAACATATACTGGTTCATTGGTAAATTTCAATCTGATGAAATATTATAAATAAACTTATGTATTGACTTTATTTAATGAGACGATAGACAAGATATGTAATAATCGGTGATGAACATTGGTAGTACACAATAATAAACTTTTATATAGTCATGAAATTCTGTCATCAGAAATGAAGTAAATATTAACATCTACGATCATAATTTTTTGCATAAATTAAATTTAATTTTAAAACTTTTTTTCAAAGTTCAACCTGATTCTCATGTATTTTGGTGTACTGAATCCAAATTTTCAATCAGCTTCTTTCTACCACGTACCAATTTTTCGCAATCTCTTTTTTTGGGTACGATAGTATTAAAATATATAGTTAAGATTTAAAGGTACGTAATTTATTATCAGAGTATAATTGAAAAATTTAACATTTTATTATTACAAGTTTGAATAGTTTGAATATGAACAGTTTTTTACTTATTAATCTAAAGTTTTGTTTTTCCTCAACCTCTTCACGAGTGCTTTTCCTTTCATATGATGCTTCTGGAGTTGCTCGTAGAAGGGTCCAACAGTAATCTCCCATTATGTTGACATTCCAACGACCCGTTTCTCCATCTCCTTTATATCTTGGTGGAAACGCTCCCCTTGTTCCTCACTTACAGCTCCAAGATTGTCAGGGAAAAGATTTAAATGTGAATGTCAAAAATGCACCTTCACACTCATGTTACATCCTAGTTCTTAAAATGTTTTCAACATGTTTTGAACTATATTTTCGTAATTAAGATCTTTCTGATTGCCTAAAAACTTCGAAACAGGTATTATTACATGCTTACAATGCATAAATAACGTGTAGTAAACATGCGAGGAAATTTTACGTCCTGTGGTATTTTAAAGTTCATTTTCGGATTAGCACGTCAAAAAATATAAAGGGGAGCCAAATTTATAAAAAAAGTTTAGTCATGGTTGGCCTTTGTTATTTAGGTCAGCCCACAACGAAAACGTGAAAAATACAACAGATTTATTGTTTCGGACAATGTCAATTTAAAGGATCTAGAAAGAGGGAATGATACTTGAGACCATATGTATGTGATAACAGCGCCTTCTTTAGGATATATCCTGGCTCTAGGAAAAAAGAATGTGTTCGATGTTCGTGTAGTATGAATCTGAACAGAAAAATCCATTTGCAATAACAACGCAAGAGCATTTATTTTTGTTATTAGGTTTAAAAAAAACTTCTCACTGATAAACTTCCTTCTGTCAGCAATAACTGGATGAAATGTTTCTCAAGTAGAGCGTTATAATCTGTTACAATGCAGCTTAAGTATTTCGGAGACCGCTTTTACATCTGTTATAGAAGCAATTGTTGGCATAGGTAATAAGGAAATTATATAATAGCCATATTCCGGTTTACTTCTCACCAAAGCAAAACAAGTTGACTTTAAAACTGAGAGATTATTAAATTACAAGAACGGATAGGAAAACGCAACAATTCCGCAGCACCTCTACAAACTGCCGGGATATTGTCCGTGAATCGAAGAACAGAATCAAAAATCCCTGACTGACTATTACTTCTAGGCACCAACCGTCGTTTCGTGTGATACGAAGTGTGAGTTGGTTTCGGAAACGTAACAGCACTTTATCAACATTTAAGGAAATTTTATCAGTAATAGATACAACACTCGTGTATAATCTTCAATCTATTTTGCATTATAACAGTTGACCTCGGAGCTTATCTCCATAAATATTTACCAGTCGTCTGCATATACCAGAACATCTTGCTCAAGTAACTTCAAAAGATCGTCTATAAATATATTAAAAATCAGGAGACCTAGATTGGAGCTTGAGAAACACCCAAAGGTTTATGTAAAATGTACTAACTGAAATCTATTGTAATATCCATAATTATAACGACGATGGAGATAAGATGAGATAAGATTGAGTTGAGTAAGGATTGAAAAAAATCGAAATTGTCCAATTTATGTAAGAGTAACAAATGATCGATATTGTCAAATGCCTTGGCAAAATCCGTATAAATAACATCAAACTGAGCAATTTCTATCAAACTGGTAGATCTTCCGATAATACAGCCACGATGATACGTTGCAAAAGCAGTTTTGGTTTCACTATAGATCTGTTGATGTCACAGACTCAAACAATTTAGCAAAATTACTCAGTATGCTAATAGGTATATAATTTTTTAAATCTGAACGATCACTTTTTTAACTGCCCGTACAATTACGCTTACTTTCCACAGATCAGACAAGGTGGAACATTTAATAATAAGGTTAAAATTCAGAGAACCCAGGACCCCAATCTTTAACCAAGAAACTTGGAAATCTACCATATTCAGCTATTAAATTTGCCTCATCTCGAGATATTGTCAAACATAACAGAAGTAGAAGTAATAAAGTACTACAACTTACAGAGGGCAAAGAAAATGAATCAGGTTTGAAAACGTCTAAAAGACTTGAACAAAAGCATCAACTATTACTTTAGTATGTAGTAAACATTTCCACACCGTCGCATGACATACATACATGCGGGAGTTCTTGTTTCGCCCCTTCTGCTTCTAATAAACTTTCAAAACATTGCAGGATCGCAAATAATAATGATATCTATATGGGGTTTATAATTTTTGATAGCGACGGCAGTATTAAACTCACGACAATGACGAAGGTAAAATTCAAACCAAAAGCGACGGAAACGAAAGTGTCAAGAATTTAAAAAGTGTCGAGACTTGGTTGATTGAGTCATAGAGAAACACAAAGTAAGAGCTAGAGTAGAAATAAAACTAAGTCTTGCTTGTGTGATTGTAAATTTTACAATATAATGTTACACAAAAAAAAAGTATTCACGAATATTTATATATATATATATATATATATATATATATATATATATATATATATTTGAAAAACTATTATTCACAAATAAAAATATGTAACTATAAAAAATATTGCAGGTTAGAAAAAATAAACAACTTGAAAAAGAAGGACCCCCTCCCCCGAAGTTCGTTACTAAAAATTAAATGATTTATTATTCCAATGGTCGAAATACCTAAAACAAAAGAAAAAGAAGTTTATAGTTAGTTCCCTTAAAACAAACAAGCAAAGTAATATACGATCCAAGCTAAAACCCTGTGGAACTCAAGTATTTAAAAGTCACAGAAATGACTAAATTTCTCCAAATAAGTTGCAAATTTCATTCTCATCTCTCTTGTAAACGTAATCAAAATTGACGTCTCTAAATGGGATTTAATTTTAATCATGGTTAAATTAAAAAATTCCTTGCGAAATTTAGTTAGCATTCACAATTCAAAAAGTTTAATCACCCTATGTTTGCTTCGTAATTTATGATGTGGTTATATGTCTATCATTGTTTTACCATTTTAGGATTAGAGGTTCGACGAAATATTATTAAGTGGTTTTGTCTTGTTTTACTAGTTTTTGTAATTGATTTTCTTGGTTACCAATTCCAAATTGCAGGATATATTGACTTACATCGTAATATAGAAAAGGATAAGTAATTTATACAAGAAAATTATTCACAAAAAACATACACAAAATATTCCAAATATTTCCAAATCTTATGTTCAATCTTACATGAAAAGTTCAATGAATTCTCGAGTTATGTAAGTGGCATTTCTGGGCAAAATAAACTAACACTTGTATAAACTTTATCTTCTTCCACAAAGTCTACTTCAAAACTTTCGCCATGATATTTCCAACCGAAATCCGTCCGCCAGAAGAAAGCACTTTCACAATACACAAATTCGACAAAACATCGAAACTAACCAATCTGAGAGAGTTTCGGGATCGAAAAGCTTCCTTTGTTCTGTCACTGAGAAAATTTAGTTTACCGACCCAAATCTAATCTACAGTAGTGCTAGACATCTTTACGGCGTCAAATGTCGTATACTCACGTTTCATATAAATCATATTTTCTTGTCAATTGATTTTTTTGATGTGTGATTTTATTAAATCAAAATAATATAAATCTATATGTAATATATATATAGACATATATACAGTGTGTGCATAGGTAAGTGACCACCATATTAATTATCATTCTGCATCATTTTCAAAAAATAACAAGCAGAAACTTTCTTCTACATAGTAATTTTTTATAATGTAGTAACACACAAAAATAATTGCATGTAACTGAAAAATATTAACAATAAAATAATAATAATAATAAATAATAATAAAACCACCTCTTCTCAAACGTTTGAGTCCACTGCAGAATAATTTTGCCAGAAATTCTTGTGGAATGTTATTCCATTCTTCCAAAAGAAAATCAAAAAGTTGATTGGCATTAGCCGGCCATCTTTTGTGTTTCGCACGATGTAAATAATCCCATACATGTTCGATAATATTTAAATACAAACTTTGTAGCGGCCAGACAAAAGTTTGTGCAATTCCTTGCTGCTCAATTTCATTGAAATCGTTTTTAACTATCCTAGCTGTACGCTTCGAATCGCTATCATGTTGGAAAATGTAATTATTTCCAATTAATTGTGTTCCTGCTGGTATAGCATGTGGAACCTCTAAGTATTTCGCTGCAGTTATATTTCTTGAAATTTTAATTAAAGCCCAACTCCCTGCATATATATGCAACCCCATACTTCCACAACACTTCCATGTTTTATTGTTGACTATATATTGTATATATAGTGAGTTATACGCTTCTCCACCCCTTCTGCAAACATACTGCTTTCTTTTGGATGCAAATATTTCAAAATTGGACTCATATGTCCAAGGTGAGCGTCGCCACTCGTCCAAATGGTGCCGCACGATAGAAGGATGCAAAGAAACTCCTGTCGATCTAGGAAGTTCTGTTAATTCTTTAGATAATTTCATTCTATCGCAAATAATGATCCTGACCTTCTTTGACTTTTCTTGGCCATCCCGTCTCTTTTTTCATATGCCACCAAACCGGTTGCTTCGTGCTTTTTTGATAATTTAGAAAGTCAGAGACTTAGAACATTTCTGCAATTAACTTATTAAAGGCTTGTTGATGAAAAAGTATCCGGTGACGATTTTCGTCAGATATTCTAGGCATTTCACTACCCTTTGAGAAATTAACCTAATCAGAATATGGGTGATAAAATAAGTACAGTATCGCTTTACAATATCAGAAACTACTTATACTAAAGCAACCAAGTCCTTTATGATTGAAAACACAATAATTCAACTAAACGCTTTCTAGTAATACATTAACCCACATCGCACACAAACTTGGGCCAGCAAAATAACCATCATTAACTGACAATATATTTGCATAAACCGCCTTCTCTTTCATTTAATAGTACATTTTCAATACCTAGAACTTTATTATGAGAATAAAAGTGGAATAATAATAGTAATAATAATAATATTTATTGTATTTGCAAATTTTTACAAAAACAAAAGTCAGGCATTAATCTACATTAACAATAGAATAAAATAAAGTAAAAGAAAAAAAACGAACATACTACTAACAATAACGAACTAATTATTTACACAAAATGTTACAAGTTTAAATAGTCATGTAAAGATTATGGTTCAGGATTAACTAGGAAATAATGTAATATATGCTTCAGCAAACTAATAGGCTGTGTGGATTTAATAAATATTGGAAGTTTATTGTATACTTGCAAACTAGAGTAATACAGACCCTTTTCTATAAGAGTGAGTCTGTGAATGAGATACGAATAATTTATATTGCTTGAAAGTGTATTATACTGATGTGTAATCTCGGAATTTTGAAAATATATATACACATTCATAGACATAAACACCATGCACAGTCAGGATATTATTTTTTCTAAATATAGTTCAACAACTTTGATTAAAATTAAGACTAAGAATCAATTTAATCATTCGCTTTTGTGTTATAAATATCCTATTTATATCGCTGCTACGGCCCCACAGCACGATGCCATACTTCAATCTGGCATAAAAACGCATAATAAATGCTCATTAGAGTGGCGGAATCTAAAACAGGTATTAAGTTCCTAATGCTATAACAAAAAGTATTTAGTTGTTTAGTCAAAGATTCAATGTGACTGCGCCAGGTTAAATTTTGATCAATATGTACACCGAGAAATTTGGTGGAGTTAGCAGCGTTATATACCTTATTGTTAAGCTCCAATTCTGATGGTACATGAGTACTATTGGTCGTTCTAAATATCATGCAGACCGTTTTAGACTCATTTAATAACAAGTTATTTGTTTGCATCGAACCAACTTTTCATAACCCCGAAGTAGTATTGACATTCACTCGCTTAAAGAAATTGTCTCCTCGTAATAAGAGATTTGTATCATCAGCGTAATTTATTAACAAATGTTGTTCATTCTGAAGGATGCTATGGATGTCATTTAGGTAAATATTAAAAAGCAAAGGTCCAAGTACGCTTCCTTTAGGTATTCCCCCATCAATAAAATGGGAACGCGAAAAAGCCGTCCCGCCATTACAAGCAATACTAACTATTTGTTGTCTGCCTGACAAATGAGACGACAGCAATTCATTAGCCACTCCACATACACCAGAAATTTCGAGTTTTGTCAATAGTATTTTATATATAATAATGAATAACATTAAATATGGAACAATATTGTTAAAGCACTGAATTTTTTGTAAGTGGTCACTTACTTATGCACACTATTGTAATATATATCATACAGTATGTATCAGACAAATGGAATAAATTCGATAATAATTAAATGGAAGGGTGTTCGAAAAAACGCTCGGGCACATGTCGATCGGGATTTTTAGTTGCGTATTTTTTTAAATAAAAAGTTTATATACAAGGTGTGTCATGTAAAAGTGGTCAATACCAACTTTCTTATTTTAAATACGACATCCTATCAAATATTAAATTTTTGGATTCTTTAGAAAATTCCAGACATATTTCATGTACAATGTCCTATACCTATCTTCGACTGTTTCGGAAATATTAAATGTTTTCAGATTAATTTGAAAAATTTTTGATAATGTAAAAAATAACAAAAAAAAACATTAATGTCACTGTAGGAGGTGTTCAAAGTGTTCGCCGCAAACGTCTTGACAACATCCTAATCTTAAATAAAAATTTTTTCTAACGTTGCGCAACATCTCAGGTGTGACCGATCTAATCGCAACTATTATTCGTCTTCTTAAGTCATGATCAATAAGGTTGATAAATAACCCCTTTCCACATTAACTTTTGTAAATTCTGTATACGCATTTCACAACCAAGTTGTCATCATCAGCAGATAATTTCAAAGTGTCGCACCTGGCAAAACACGGCGAAAAACAACTGTATGAAAATCAAACTCCGTACGCGATCCACACCGCTCAAAACCAAGATGTACACTGTGTTTGTTTCACAAGATTTTTAAAAATTATTTTTACTTAAACTAACATGCACTACATTGAAAAAGGGAATTACGGTCAAGACAAGTGCCTGCCTGTGATTTATTATATTGTTCCTCCTCTGACATTCAGCAGAGAGAAAAGGGTCGAGCGGTGTGGGCCCGGCCTCATTATTGTTCACCACATGGTTTAAATTCTTTAAGATGTGCATGCTTTCATACGTGTCTAGTTTACAAAAGATAATATATACACGTTTTTTATCAAATGTAAACAATCCATATTAACACTGTGGTTATTTTCTAATACATGTCTCGCTATACCCGATTTTTCCGGTCGGTTGAATTTTATGTGCGAAAGGTGTTCTTTATACCTGGTTTCGATCGAACTTTTGGTTTGGCCGATGTATTGTCTATTGCACTCTAAACATTCAATTCGGTAGATTCCCGATTTTTTATTTTCTTCGATTTTGTCTTTTGCATTTCCTAAAAGCGTTTTAAGAGAATTATTGGGGCGGAAACAGACTTGAAGCCCGCGCTCTTTAAAAATACTATTTAGATTTTTTGTCATCCGATGATAAGGTAAACAAACAAACTGCTTATCCCGATTGCTCTGTGGTGATAGACATGTGGTGTCACGGATTGTTTTTCTTATGGAAATTTCTCATGAAATAAGTGAGCAACTTCCATTTGTGTCCGTGTGTTATCACCATAACCAATCATCTGCAGAATTGTTATTTTGTGCATTTCTGGTAAATGAACCATTTTGCTGAAATGTAGTTAACGAAATTCAAAGAGTTGTGACACTGATAACACTATGACACTGACAACACTTTGCTAAGGCAAGGTATTTTAAAACGAATACAAGTACAATTAAAGATTTTCACTTAATAGTTCGGTAAACAAACTATTATATGAAAACCTTATTTTAATTGTAAACAAAATTATTAATCTGAAAACATTTAATATTTCCGAAACAGTCGAAGATAGGTATAGGATATTGTAGATAAAATATGTCTGGAATTTTCTAAAGAATCCAAAAATTTAATATTTGACAGGGTGTTGCATTTAAAATAAGAAAGTTGGTATTGACCACTTTTACATGACACACTCTGTATATAAACTTTTTATTTAAAAAAATACGCAACTAAAAATCCCAATCGACGTGTCCGAGCGTTATTTCGAACACCCTTCCATTTAATTATTATCGAATTTATTCCATTTGGCTGATACACACTGAATGTACATATATCATATGTAGACTTGAATACTAGTGAATGAATACTAGTCGATGTATTGTGGCTCAGTAAGACTATTGAAAAATAACGTAATTTTTTGTAAGATTGTAAGAACTTTTTTATAAATAAACTCCTCTTGTATTATCGAAGAAAGTTATTTAATCATTAACCATTACATCTCAGAAAGTAAAGTTTCAAGTTAAATTTAAATGATCTTAGTGTCGTAATACTAATTTTGTGACACGAATGAAATTAATTGCGAAGACTATTCATCAGCTTTGAACGAAATTGTACCCACTTCTCATTTACAAACTTTAGAATGAGAATATCCTTGTCTGTTTTCTATTCCTCTCGTTAGAAGAATGAATAGAAAATATTATAAATTGCGCGCGATTTACGAATGGTGTTCATTCCCAATTAGAGACACTTCTTTGTAGCAATAATGTCAAATACGCTGTCATACGTATACGTATAAATGTGCAAAATGTGATTATTGATTGGAATTTTGTCAAACTGATGATGTTTCTGGAGATAGAATTTATGTAGTGTAATTTATTTCGTAGAAGTTAGGAAATATAACAAGACGAAGGCGAAATGATGTCGTTTTAAGGCAAGGTGCTTCGGGGAAAATGAATTCAACAACTTACGAAAATGAAGTCGATTTATAACTTGAATTTGTAACGATTTATAACTTGAATTTATTCAGTGTCAAAGCTGGCAACACTGCATATGAAGAATTTATATCTTGCTTTACTACAGGTTTAAAGTTAGACACGAAATCATCTATAGAAGTGAGTAGCAAAATAAAAGAAAGTGTATGTACATACGTCAATTCCTCTATATTCAAGTAAGCTACTAAACAAGACATTTCTACTTTTGTTTTTATTTAGAAAAGAACGCTTTGGACTTAATCTCTAATTATATAAGCAAGAACATCTGAAAGAAAGAACGGTACTTTAGAAATTTATTATTATTAATAATGTCTACCAGAGAGAATGAATTAATAAAAAGGAAGTTTATACAAGGTTTTCCAATAAGAGTGATATGATTTCTTTAAAAAAAAACATACTTATTGTTAAGAAAATTCAAAAGTTTTTTATTTAATGTGGAGTACAATCGATACAATTAAGTTCGAAATAAAACGTCATTTAAATGGCCTCCACAACTTCTTCTGCATGAACGAATTCGATGAACCCAATTTTCGAGCACTTTTTCCACTAAATCTAGTCGTATGACATGAATTCAATATTGACTTGTAAAGCTTGAAGAGAGTCTGATTTATTTCGATAGACCAATGACTTCAAATAACACCACAAGAAATAGTCTAATGGTGTTAAATCACAACTTCTTTGAGGCCATTCAATATCACAATTTCTTGAAATAATCGAATCTCCAAACTTTTCTCGAAATAATTCTATTGTTGCATTTGCTGTGTGGTACGTAGTCCCGTCTTGTTGGAACCAAGACCGCTCTCCATTGACAGTAACGGTGTTACCAGCTTCATTTTGAAAGAAGTACGGACCAATGATTCTACCATACCAAAAACCACATCAAACTGTCAATTTGGGTGAATGTAATGGTTTTTCATAAATAATTTGTGGATTTTCTTCGCACCAGAATCGACAGTTTTGTTTATTTACCACACGATCCAGATGAAAGCGAGCCTCTTCAGAGAAGATGATTTGCTTAAAAAATCGTTATCGTTTTCAAGTTGTTCCAAGGCAAAATCAGCAAATTCACAACGTTTACGGTGGTGCAGTAGGGCTTCAGTTCTTGAGTGAGAACAATTTTATAGGGATGCAAACCCAAATCCTTTCTTAAAATCCGCTAGATTGTGGTTTGAGGCAGTCGCAATTATTGAGAACGTCTTGGAATCGACAAATTACGGTCTTCAGTAACACTTGCCTGAACGGCAGCAATATTTGCATTACTTCGAGCGGTTCTTTGTCTTATTTGCACTTGAAAATTATGTATAAAAATGTAAGCTCAAAATTTTTAACAATTCGACGACTAGCGAGCACACTTGGACGATTATTACGACCATAAAATGGCAAAAGCGCACGAAAAGTTGCAATTGGAGAACGATTATTTTGATAATAAAACTGAATAATTTGTAAACGTTGTTCTTGCGTATATCTCTCCATGATGAAATTGTAAACACTACTGAATACAATGAAAAACAAATGGCAGATCATGACACATTACAAATGGCCGAAATGTCACTTCAAAATCATATCATCGCTATTGAAAAATCTTATAGTTCATTTTGGACCCCTTATCCACAATTACTAAATCAATGTCAAAATGTAATTCTTCTTTTCGTATTGAAATATTACGCAGTATTGGCCAATATTTGTGATAAAAAGCGAAACTTGCAACGTAAATGAACTAATTGTTTTAGTGGGGGACTTCGATTTTGCTAAAGTACATTCTCATTCTCTGTCTCAATAATAACCAGAATGACTTTAGGAAAAACATAAATAGTTTGTAAATCTTAGGAAATATAATTTTGTTTGTTCAAAATATTCTTTAGCAAAAACACAAAGATGTATAGAGACGTAAAAGGTGTTAAATAAGTTTTAATGTCGCTGATTACGATAGTATTAAGATTGCTCGCCATTGGGTCTAAAATAACTTTCGGTCTTCTGTAAGTCGGTTTGAAATTTTGAATTAAATTTCTTAGTTAAGAGATTTTAAGTATTTTTACTCCTTTTCATAAAGAACTAAGTATTGATTCTCATTCTACCTCTATCTAATGTGGTTTTTCCTTTCATAATAAGAGCAACGAATGAAGCAGCTCACCTTTCTCCTAAACCTGCGTCTTCGCTCTTAATCTCTCTACAAGCCTGCTGCAAGAAATTTACACCCTTGTCACCTCTTTAAAGACGTTTTTTTAATTTTATTCCAGAACCACAAAATCTATATTCTGGTACATGTAATACCACTGGGAGCCTATTTATTACAGTTCTCAACAATTCATTACCTTTCTCCCTTTCCAAATGAAACTACTGCTTTTTTCCCCTTGTCCCCATCTTATTAAAAATGAATCGTCGTCATAAATATCAACTGATATAATAACATACATATAATAACCAAAAACAATATACATACATACATATAATTATATGTACACACCTCATATCCCACTCCAACTTCGATCTTTAATATCCATTTAATATACATATATTTATCTTATTTTTTATATTAACTAATAGTACAGAATTAAACATAAATACAATAGTCATTTGTTTTTTTATTATATATATATATATATATATATATATATATATATATATTCTATGATTTTAAATTAATTTTTCCAAATAAATCTGTCACAATAAATTTTCTGCAGTCCATATACGACTAACTCCCTTGTTACGCAAACACACTCAGACGTCACTTCACTAAACATTTTTTCTGTTTTCATATTTATATCTCTTCCACTGTATCTAATCGATCCACTAGTTCCCTATAAAATTCACAATATTTTAAGTTCGCTAAAACTGCTAATCAAGATTCCACGGTATCTTTTAATCGCCACAATCCCAACAAACCTGCATACGCTAAATATAAAAACTCTATCCTTTTCTATTTTCAATATTCTACTCGATTCATCAAAACGTTCACTGGAAATTTGCAAATTGAAACTATTAACTGGAAATGCTCCATTGCAAGATTCTAAATATTTTTTCAACTTCGGTCTCTAATAAAAATCGATTCCACACTTCAACATTCTTCTTTTATACCTACAATTTTCACCACAGGTTCAAAGTCTAGTAACAAGCTAACACATATACCGTTCGAATGACTTTTATTCAAAAAGTATGCCCCTTCTCCTACTGAAGGCACATTCCATGATGGTTCTTGTACAATTTTCTCTGCATACATATCTACTTCATCTGACACATTTGAGTATAAAAGCTTCTATGTAAGAATGCACTTTATAATTCTCAACTTTATTCGTAAAACTACCTTCTTCAATGTTAATTTTTCTCAATGCAACGTCTTCAATTTTCTGAAAGCAATCATGACTTTGTTCTCTTATACGAGTGTAACCGTTTATATTTCGGGAATAGCAAACAAAAAAAAATTTGTATTATCGAAAATAGTTTTATTGCTTTTCAAAATATTCTACTTGAAAATCAATGCAGTTTTGCATTCGTTTAAACCAATCCGAAAAGCATTGCTGCCACTGTGAAGGCGGTATCTCCAAAATATGAGTATTGAATGCTTCAGCTGCCTCTTCCGGCGTAGAAAACCGTTGACCACGCAATTTATTCTTCACATGTGGGAACAAAACGAAATCAGAGTGTGCTAGATCAGGGCTGTACGACGGATGGCTCATCAAATCAATGTTTTGCCCGGTCAAATATTGAATTGCTTGAACCGACCTGTGAGAGCTCACATTGTCATGGTGGAGAATGATCTGACGTTTTCGGTTTGTTTTCCTTATTTCTTCAAAAACCTTTGCAAACAAATAGTTGTGTACCATTCGAAATTGATCGTTCAGGCGACCATTTGTTTTGATGTGCTTCGAGCGCGAACAACTTTTGTTGGTTTTGGCTCATCTTGGAATACCCACACAGTCGACTGCTGTTTACTGCCGGGCTCATTCGTATAGATCCAAGGTTCAATACCTGTGACGACTTTATAAATGTTTTTAAAGCACCTCCATTGCTTTGTTTGTGCATTTCTTGGCACCAATCAACGTGAGTCCTTTTTTGAGCGTTTGTCAAATTATGTGGTATCCAACGTGAACATAGCTTCTTAACGGCTAAATGTTCATGCAGGATCTTATGCACGCTGGTGTTACTAATACCTAGAGATACCTCGATCTCGCGGTATGTCACATGACGGTCTTGCATTATCAATTCAGACACTGTATTAAAGTTTTCCGACACAACAGCATTTGTGGGATGACCTTGACGAAATCCGTCGTTAAAAGAACGCCGTCCAAGTTTGAATTCACTGTACCAACGATATACTGTAGTTTTTGATCGTACTTTATCACCAAATAAAGAGTTCAGCTTGTCGATACATTCTTGTTGAGATAATCCACGACGAAAGTTATGAAAAATAATTGCACGTAAATGTTCGCGAATTAATTCCATCTTTTCGCTGACATAAAATTTTTCAAGTTACGGTCAACAATAGAAATAGCTGGATAATAAAACTGTCAAGCTAAATATATTGTCAAAAATGACAAACTTCACAATGCAATCATCAGATCGGAGGCAACACTAACAGTGTTGCCAGTTCCCGAAATATAAACGGCTATGCCTCGTATTAAATGAATGCTTCATGACAACTCGCAATAATAGCAATAGTTCTATAACTCTACGTTTATATGTCTTCATTGCCAATGTAATTACCTTCTTGAAACTTTTTGGGCTCAGTCGATTCTAGGACATCCTCATTGACCTTGACAGTTCCAATATTCATTATGGTCAAGGTTAGTGAATAGGTTCGAGAATCGGTTGAATCTCCCTATTGTTAAAATTTTGGATATATACAGTACAAGAAATCAAAAAAATGTACATGAGAAAATATTCATATGTGAAATTAATAAAACTAAATATATATTAGGAAGCAATACTTAAAGTCTTTAACAACTATTGTTAACTATGCATCTTCTTTATTGAAATTAGTTCTTGCGTTGACTTTATTTTTTTGACAGGGACAATTATAGGCAATCGTTACAGTACTAGGAAATTCAAAATGATTGTCGTAAAAAATAATGTTTTCGCTTCGTTCTAAAACCGTATACGAGTTTAGTGCATGAAATTTTATTGATTGCAGTCGCTTTTCTGACACTGGCGTTGGTTAGTGATATACCATAGTTACTAATATTTCATTAAATTTTGAATAGTAAACTTGAAGTGAATTTAATAAACTGTAGCAACTATACTAGTTTTCACTTTTATTAGATGTAAAAAGTCGTAAAGTACGTATAATGGAGTCAAAAAAACTAAAACAGATGAACGCACACCATAAAATACAACATTTTTAGGAATTTACGTACCGCCACTGAATCAATTTGTAATCATTTTAAAAAGCGACACATACAACACATTGTTATTTCTCATGCGAGTAACAATGGCAATCTTTTTGAATCTCTCTAAACTGGGACGATAAAGTGACATTTTATAGACGCTAAACTAATACATGCACTATGGTTGCCTATTAAATATAGTGCAGTTGAACATAAATGTAGTAAGAGTCTTTCACAGCATTATATTCCCTCAAGAACGAACGTATAATAACGAAGACACAATAATTTTAAATTCCGAAAATAAGTGTAAAGATTTAAATTTAAGCGTAAAGAGAAAAAGCTTAGTTGATTTAAGAGAAACTATGTATTGTCTCACCTTTATTAAACACCAATTTAGTTTGGATCAGTCGAATATATAATTTGTACACTTCTGCTTCCACATTGTTCATTACTTTGATAATTGCCGTGTTTAATAAATTTTGTGAAGAGCCATACCGTTTTATTTTCATTTTAATTTTTTTGTTTTTAAGCAGTTATCTCAAATAGTGTCTATTAAATACCTTAACTCCAAAGGATATATGCATATGTATGTACATCCATGCACGGAATTGGCAACTTTAATTTAATAGCATATTCCTTAACGTGAATAAGTAAAGTTAATTTCACAGTCTACACTAATTCGAAGTTAGTTTTACGACAGAATTACTCTGTTCGAGAAAAATAAGAGTTTACTACGTTGTTAAGAAGAAATCATTCGGTAATGTTTTATTGTGTCTGTTAAATCTCTTTTGTTTGGCATACCTTGCTACTAATATATTATGGCGTAAAGCAATGCATTATTTCGTAATATTAAATTAAAAAATATTTTTAACATATTCTCTAAAATTTCTAAAGAATATTTTCCATTAGTTTAAAAATTGTCGATTCCATGGCCAAAAAATCAGGTAGTATGAAATATAATCTGCGTCTGCATCCTTACAAAGTTTAATTGGCCCAAGAACCAACCAAACCGGGTGATCATACACCACCTTAGTTTTGAGAAATCAAGGAATGGACGCTAATTTGTTAGAAAAATTGTCTTTAGCAATGAGACGCATTTCCACTTAAATGGGTAAGTAAACACAAAAAAACAGCAAAAAATCCACATGTTGTCCATGAGAAAGCAACGAGACGCCAATGCCGACTGGCGGAATGGTTGGGTCATACTTCTTCAAGGACGACGCCGACATTGCTATTACAGTAAATGGCCAACATTATCACCATATAATAAGAGAGTTTTTGGCCTGCTTTGGTTAGTAAGGATTTAGACAAGATGTGGTTTTAACAGCACAGGACAAACTGTCACACTGAGTAAGAGACAATACAGTTCATACATGCGAGATCCTCTGGCCATATAATCTCATGCACTGGCGACCAGAATTGGCCTCCAAAGTGGTGCGCTCTAACGCCGTGCGATTTTTTCTATGGGGTTTTATGAAGTCCGGCATATATTTTAATTAACTAGTCATAATTCCAAAGATGAAGGAAGAAACTGAACGTGTAATTGACAATACAAAGGGTACTAGGAAAGTTTCACTAGGGAGTAAAGCCCACTCGTTTTCCCAAGCCCGCAGAAGGTCCTCATCACTGGAACACCGCCTTCCTTTAAGCTCCATTTTCACAGGCGGTAACAGTGCAATGTTGCAGGGAGCAAGATCTGGACTGTAAGGATGGTGCTCGTGAAGTTTCAATCTTGTCGTGGTCAAATATTCGATGCAGGCTTTGGCGCGGTGAGCTGGAGTATTATCGTTATGAAGGAATCAGGTGTCCATTCTTAACATTAGCCGCAGATTCTTCATAGATCCAATGACTTTAGGCAGGCACTGTTCAGTATACTACTTAGCTGTGACTGTCTTCTGTGTGTCCAAAATGACGCGTTCTACAATTCCACTCGATTTGAAAAGCATAGCTATCAACAACTACGGGTGTGTCCTCGTCATCAAAGACCCAACCTATGTTTTAAGCTTTGCTCGGCACATCGTAATAATACTGCCAAGTCTCGTCACCCATCTCGATGTGGTTCACATACCGAGATTGGCCCTTATTAAAACTTTTTAGCATCTCCCGACACCAAGTCACACGTCGTGTCATCTACTCTTCAGTCAGTTGATGCGGCACTCAGAGAGAACAAAGTTTCTTCGCGTGCGAATGATCATGCAGAATCGAACGAATTGCTAGTGTATTTAGGCCTAAAGTACCCTCTATCTGTTGGTAGGTCACTCGCCTGTCCCCGCCCATCATTTTCCTCACAGACGGTTAGCATCCTCCACAGTTAAATTTTCCCTTAGGAATTCTCTATACCACCTAAATATCGTTGTGCGATGTGGACAAACATCACCTAGTGCAAGATCATTTCTTCGAAGCACTAGTCTATGTTTAAACTACACACCAAATCATAACGCAAAACTGCCCTTATCTCATTTCGTGACCACGATGACTTCGCAAGCAGTTTACACTCTCACTGCTAATGAATAACTGAGCCCATCGGTATGGCGCGGCGGCTACTATGCATGTATAAACATGTCTCAATATGCAGCAACAAGCAGCTTCCTACGATTCATTGTTGCGTCATATTGCAAAACTTTCCTAGTACCCTTTGTATCGAAGAGCAAATATGCGAAAATGTAATCAGAAACCTCTCTAATAGAGCAAGAATATTCCAGTTATGATGATCATTTGTTGAATATTATATTCTAAATATATGTGTACTTAACATTAAAATAAAAATATTTGAAATTTTCGAGCAAATGTTTTATTAATAAATTAAATGCGTGCAATACGAAACACACGTTATGACAGTTGCTAATCTGTCATAAAGGGAAGCACAAGCGGAATTTTTGAAGAGTTTAATCCATCATAAAGCAAGCCCTGCAAAAAATTCTTGTGTGTAAAAATCGTTTATTTTTTATTTAAATTAATTTGCATTTCAAAAAAAAAAGTCGAAGGAAACAATACAGTGAACACAAAAATATATTTTTTTAATTATTTAAACGGTTTCTGAAAGTACTAATCCAAGGGTCCAATTTCTGTGAATCTTGTACATACGCATCCAATGATAGTCATCTATTGACCGATACTGACTATTATGGCGATTAACAATATCATTGAAACAAAACGTAGATTCCTCGGAAAGCAGCACACATACACATCTCCATCACTCTTTCGCAAATTATATATCGCAATCTCTCTCTAAAATTCCTTCACTAAATGTAATTCATGTGATTGATATTTTTACGCTTTATTATTCTGTTTGCTGACCGACAACTTTTGTCATAGTTTAATACGAGTAATGCAGTAAAAGTTTATTGTAATTCTTCTGATGCTATCTTGAGCCACTATACATTAGTTACGAATTTTGGTTGTCCACTTTTTCATTTGTTTCTAACATTTCCGATCAATTTATACCTTCTCAAAATTATATTATCTTGATGAAGCTTTTTAAATAAATCGCATACTTTTTCATGAGTTCTAACGGGGTTACTAAAAACCAATCTTCAACAAAATTTCAATACGTTGGTTTTTAACTAATTAAGCCATCCTTAATATTTAGACGTCTACGAAGTTAATTGTGACAGGCTAAGTAAAATACTGAATTTTTTATTGCCATTGCCCACTAAACATAAATACGATTTAAAAGTATCAGTTTTAAGTAAATAAATCTATTGCAATTGAACAAAAGGATGCTAAACAATATTATTTATTGCTCCTGTTCAATTTTTTAAATAGTAATATCTAACAATTTATCTTATCCTACCTGAACAGAGAGATCATGTTAGTTAGTCCATGACATACATATGTATAAGTTCACCAATGGCAAGTAAAACTATAAAAAAATATTTATTTGTTTGCACTACTACTGACGCAAATAATATATACATATATATATATATATATATATATATATATATATATATATATATATATATATATAATATATAAATAGGGTCTTTCATTAAGCGCTTCCTATCTTTAAATTTAATTAAAACAAAGTGTGTGTGAGATATCATCGAAATTTTTTATTCGTTTGAAAAGCCCATCGATTCCATTATGTATAGAATATAACATGGTGCAAATGTCCACCGCGGTTTCGCTAGGAGGCGCGCATCTGAAATGTCAGGCTGAATTTGATCGATGGAATGGGTTATATTGGCTTTGCTGTGGTTTGTGGTTTATTCGCATAGGTTTGCGATTTAAGAAAACTCCACAAGAAAAAGTCTAACGGAGTCAAATAGCAAGATCTCGGTGGCCAGTTCACATCACCTCCACGTGAGATGGCCATGTTCTCAAATCGCTCGTGCCGAATTTCCAATGTGCCATGAGCTGTGTGGCACGTAGCGCTGTCCTGTTGATACGACATGTCGTTGGTGTCCATATAATTCAATTCGGGCCAAAAGAAGCCTATAATCACCAACCTATAGCGCTCGCCGTTGACGGCAATGGCCTGGCCAATGTCGTTCTCAAAGAAATATGGACCGATGACGCCGTCAGCCCAAAATACACACCAAACAGTGACTTTTTCATGTGGATTGGTATGGTCCCAAATTCGACAATTTTGTTTGTTGACGTACCTGTTCATCCAGAAATGGGCCTCATCACTGATGATGATTTTTCGATATCAGTTTCCAACTACTCCAAGGCCTATTCAGCGAACACACGTCGTTGTCTATGGTCGTTTATCTTCAGCTGTTGGGTTAGTTGTATTTTGTACGGGCGCAGTTATGGTCTACGAAAGACCAAGTTCTTGTAGGCGACATGAAATCGACTGCTTCGGATTCTCCTGCACACTCTCACGGACAGCGGCGATGTTTTCGGCAGATCTTGCGTTTCGTCGTCGTACGGGTGTTGGTTCATTATTTACTAAACCACTGGACTCAAATTTATCCACCATACTGGGAATAGTCCTCTCCGTACGACGATTATGACGACCGTAAAATGGACGAAGCGCGCGGAACGTTGCCCTAACAGAACACCCATTTTGATAAAACAATTTTATCATTTGCACATGTTGTCGAACGCTATATCCGTTCATGGTGACTTGGCAAAACAGACTGAATAAATGACAGCTAATTCAACAGATGTAGCTTCAACAATATAGCCGCTATCAACTGCCAAATTTCGGAAGTCCCTATTGGAAGACCCGTTATATATATATATATATATATATATATATATATATATATTATCGAGATACGTATGGTATACAGAATACAAAAATTAATGTGGAACGGGGTTTACCTTTTTTTAATTAATATAATATATTATATACATGTATATATATATATACATAATATATATATATATATATATATATATATATATATATATATATTATCTTCTGTATCAAAATCCAAACTTTAGGCATTATTTAGCAATAACGATAAATTATAAGATAAATTTTAATAAAGACTGTGGTTGATTGAATTAATTAAAAAAAAAGGTAAACCCCATTCCACATTAATTTTTGTATTCTGTATACGTATCTCGACAACTAAAGTTAATTGTCGAAATACGTACACAGAATACTAATGTTAATGTGGAAAGAGGTTGTAGTTACCTTTTTTTATTAATAAATTATAAGTTATAAATTACGTGTTTGATAACAGGAAAATTTAAATTATCCTTCTGCTGAAATATTTTACTTTAATGACACATAATTGGATAGAAATTCACACATCCAACAGTGGCAGAGAAGTGTTTAATTCTTCGAAATTCAATTTACATTTTCAGCACGATCTGAGGCAACTATTTACCCACACTGGATTTAGTTAGTTGAACTGAATTGTCGCTAAATTCATGCATATACATATGTTCACAGATATTTGTCTGAATAAAATAACTTCTTTCCGAAATATATTTACATATTTCTGGTATGATTTGTCCATATTTACGCGCTTAAATGATTTGTCCGTATCTACGCGCTTAATAAAAATTGATGTAAAATTATTCCAGAAAAATATGGAAATTAATCCTTTCATATTACAATGACTCTTCTTTGTTTTGACATGTAAATGGTAATATAATGATATCATTTATATATATATATATATATATATATTCCAAACTAATAATTTATATTTACGCTTAATTATATACACATATATATAATTATTGACATCAAAACCTGACTGCTTGGTATAACAATTAGATTTGTTCCATAATGCAATTTATGGCATAGATTAAGAGATTCGAAATTGTATTGCTTGATGGTCTAATTGATAAAGCAACCATCTAGAAAACGGCAGATACAGATTCGTGTCCTGTTTCAGGCAGAAATTTTTAATTAATTTCTGTAATTAGTAGCAATGATGGTGCAGAAGGAAATACATATTAATTTTCTATCATGACGTACTTCTTGTCTGTTTTTTGTAGATCATTTAATAATCTGTGTCGAATATTACACCATCTAAGGAATTTTGAAGAGAAACAAGCGCAAATCTGAAGGCACAAGGTCCAACGAGTATGGCGGGTGTAACAACACATCCGATCCAAGATCCAATACTTTTTGACGGTTAATCAAACTTGTATATGGTTTCGCGTTGTAGTGATAAAATACTCCTTTAAGATTAAGTGATTCTGGACATCTCTCAATAATAATTTCGTTCAAATTGCAATGGCAAGGAATGCTATTCATTTTTACGGATATATTAATTGCAAAAGAAACATACAACACAAAAAAAAACATCGAAAAAAGTTAGTAGTTTATGCCGACTGTCATCTTCGCCAAGACAATGTAATATTATGGTAAATTTTAGTGGAGACTGTGGTTTATTAAATTAATCAATTAAAGTTAATATAACTCCTTTCCACAATAATTTTCGTATTATATATGCGTATTCCGGCAACTAAGTTGTCATCAGCAGCAGATGATTAATCATAATGTCGCTCTTGGAACCCCAGCAAAACCTCCCAAAAACAAAGTCGGTACCAGATTTCCACCGTAGAAGGCCAAACACACTTAGTGCTTGCTTCTGTGAGGGTTTTGCTGTAGCTCCAGGCACGACACTGTGATTAATTATCGGCAGATGATGACAACTTAGTTATTTAAATACGAAATACGAAAATTATTGTGGAAAGGGGTTATATTAGCTTTTACTGATTAAGCTAATAATATGTAGTTAACGAAATCTATGATTATGTATGGTAAATAAAGACATTATACGATGATAAAGTTTCAAACGCGTGTCTCTACAAAAATCTTTCAGGGCTGCATCTTCAAGATCAACCTATATATTGTACATATGTATTTTTAAACGAGTAATTCTACCGTAGCATATTTTATTAACGCATTTTAGTTCCTAACGCGGACATCGTTTTTGTTTTGGCACCCACTTATCATAATGTTATTTTATAATTAATACAATTTTTATCTACACATGTAACAATTTGTGCGTGTAAAAATAACACGTTAGAGTGAGATAGTTACCTTTAGTAATATGTGCTACAGGGACATGGATAAATCAAAATATTGCACCACTTCCTATAAGTTTGAACCAATTGTTTCCTTTCTTGGTAGGAGCTTGGAAAACTCGACGCCTTTAAAATCTTACCACAATGAAAATATAACTTTCTTCTGTTGAATGTGTGTTTTTGATGACCTTTGGGGGAAATCTTCAGGTCGGGACTAAAACGACTTCGCACCAAATTTTAGTAAGCAGTTTAGTTCTCATCACCAGTTATTAGATGCTTTAAGTTTTCCTCAAGTTTGAAGTATATCACATATATTGGGTCTGGGAAAAAGTTCGTGGCGTTTTTTCAGTAAAATTCAACTGGTCCCCGCATGGCGCGTGGACGAATTCATTTAAACCGAATATGCTCCATTATTATCGACAATGTTTATTTTTTTTAGATCCATGATCCCATCGGTGAAAAACTTCTGTGGTTTCTGGTCGAAAAACTGAATCAAGTAGTTTTAACTTCTTTTGAAACCAACTTAATTCCATTGAGAGAGTTCTGCAGAGATCGAAACAGATGATAGTCAGAGGGTGCTATATCCGGACTGTAAGGTGGGTGCATCAAAACTTCCCAACCAAACTCTCTCAATTTTTGACGGGTCATCAAAGAACGTTGTCATGATGGAAGACAACACCTTTCCTATTAATCAATTCGGGCCGTTTTCTTTCAATCGCCTGGCGTAATCTCTCTAGTTGTGCACAGTAGAGTTGAGAATCAATCGTCTGACCAGTGAAGTAGCGTAGTGGACGAAGTCCCACCATACACACAGCATCACTTTTTTTGGCGTCAATGTTGGCTTAGCGAACGCTTGTGACGGCTCACCATCCTTTATCCACGATCTTTTACGCTTCCGATTATCGTACACATTTTTCATCTCCGGTTATTAAACGTTTCAGAAACGGCTCGATTTCATTCCGTTTCAGCAGCGCATCGCAGATGTTAATTCGGTCCATCATGTTTTTCATGCTCAACTCATGAGTAACCCATACATCAAGCTTTTTTTGTAACCAGCTTTGTGTAAATGGTTCAAAACAGTTTTGTGGTCAATGCCTAGCTCCATGCCAATATCGACACTGCTGATATGCTTATCTTGTTGGACTTTTTCAAGAATTTCATCAGATTTTTCAGTGATTGGACGACCGGAGCGTGACTCATCTTTCACATTGAAATTTCCAGAACGAATGCGAGCGAACCATTTCCGCGCAACGATAAAGTACCTTCACCGTACACAGCACAAATTTTATCACAAGCCTGCGCAGCGTTCTTCCCCTTATAATAATAATATTGCAGAATATAGCGAAATTTCTCATTATTCTTCTCCATTTTCAAGTGCGAATAACTTTCCAACCACTGCACCGATTACAATGTTTCTACGCTCAAACTAACGTTCGGAAGGTCATTTAAAAAATGAGCCGTCGGTGGTGTCGCTGTGACTTGTTGTTCTTTAGTTATCGGCAACCAATGCCATCTATCGGGAAAAACGCCACGAACTTTTTCCCAGACCCAATATTTATAAGAGCCGGCAAGTTAACTTCTTTGAATTCAAGAGAAGCCCAAATATCGAGCTTACTGACTTATCTTAACTTTCACATATGATTGTGAATGCTTGAAAGATGATCATTTAATGTTTCTTCAATTTTTCACATAGCGTGCCGTTATCAGCCTCAGTGGGCCTCTGTGATTGAGGAGCGTCGTTAAGATTAAATTCCCCAGTACCGAATTTTATAAATCAACGTTGTCATTGACGCTCTTATAGAGCACTGTTACAGTAATCTTTATGCGAAACACAAAATTATGCACAAACTTGACGCACGTTTTTCCATTTACCGGAATTCAATAGTAAAGTATGATGAAAACGCACAGTTTTTATTCCATTTTCAACATTTTATAAAATTTTAAACACTAAGCCAAATCGCCCAATTTTCTTCCTAAAAGTTAAAACTTTATGCGACGTCATATAACATAGTATAAATATACATATAAATGACGCTTTCTGTTGACAAAATGCACGATGATTGTCCCGATAGCCCAATAAGAAAAAACTATTTTAAGCTACTTATAGCAACAGCATGTTTAGAAATTTGTTTTAAATATGCAACCTATCAAAGCAAAACAATAAGTAATATTATTATATTAATATAACTAACATAGGAGAAGTAATACCTATTATTATGCTCTATGGTTTCAAACTGACTCTGAATTAGAATAATGTTTGATGTCGTATCTTTAACAAACGCTATTTATAAACTACAGTGAATGATATAGCATGTTATACGAAGTATTACAAATCTGATAAAGAACCTTAAATTGAAATCGTCGAATTATTAAAATATTTGAATCGCTGGCCGTATCGTATTTTGGAATCACGAAAGCCAATATTTCAAACCGAAGGGAAAACAATTAATGCTCGTTATTATTCTGATGTGCTAATGAAGGTGAAAGTTAAAAACTGCTCAAAAATACAAAACAAAAATAAACTATTTATTTAAGACGACACGTAATCCCACGCCAGCACCGTAATTTGTGTCAAATCGGAGCAAATTCATTGAAAAATTTATCCGGCACAGGGTATGACCAGTTGGAACTGCTGCAACGGTTTGATGTCACCCCGCTAGAAGACAGACGCATTTCTATTGGTTTAATATTTTTATATAAACTTATACATAATGACGTCGATTGTCCTGCCCTCCTTCAAGAATTGAATTTTCACATTCCTCGATTTTCGGTTCGTTATCGCACTACATTTTCCTGTCCACCTTCTAGAACTAATGTAATATTAAAGTCGCCGCTATGTATAATGTGCAGTAATTTCAATAAAATATTTTGTGCGGGAAACATACATACATACATAATGACTCCATGGGAGCATTACTTAGACTAGCAATTGAGGACTAGTAGGGGAAATTGCTAAGTTTTCACTCTTTCTTTGCTTGTTTCTGTATGTTTATATGTATTATTTTTACTTTAGTCCGGTACTTATATGTAAAGAATTATTATGTTTAGGTATTATTTAGGAAATTTTATATTTGCTTTTTCTTCTTGAACATTTGTGTGCATGTGTAATTGATTTAATGGAAGAAATTCTGTTGGGCAAAATATAAATATAAATAAATAAATAAATAAATAAAAAATATTAGCTATAATTGCAGAAGTAGCCGGTATCCAGATGATGAATGGTCTACACGAACTTCCTGAGAAAGTCTTAGGAGGACTACGGTTTGGGGGCAAATACGAGGGATTTCAACGCGAATGATTCCAGAATTGCGCTACGTCTTTTGACTAAAGTGGCTCCAAAAAGTTGCTCGTACTCAAAAATAAACATATCGATAAAGATGAAGCACGTGCTACAATACATAGTAGCCTTACGTTATTGTTTAAGTTAGATTTACCCACACATTTTTCAGTGTATATACTGTATAAATTGCTTGAACAAATATTCATTAAAACTGGGTAAAAATGACTAAAATCTACGATTTTTTAAACCCCGAGATACTAAAAACAGAACAAGAAGAGCAAAATATCAATTTGATATGTGTTTTTCGCCCTACGTTAACTAACAATAATGATTTAGATGTAGCTCATAATTAAAGCAGAACGCAGATTATCTGAAAGGATTGAATTAAAGAGAAGGTAACTAATTTTCGTTCTAATCCCAGAATTACAGACCAGAAGAGAGTAGCGGAACTTTAACAGTGTCTCAAGTCGGTAAACCTTCCACAGTATATAAATAGAGTATTGATTAAAGCTTTAATGAAAAATGTTGTGTATCACAGTATAAGCGTGTATCAAATTATTTGTTTAATAAAACTAACAAAAACTATTGCTTTTTAGGAAAAAACTTTATAATTTTGTTTAAATAATTTTGCGTCACTGTAAACACCATTAGCCTTATTTTCTCAGCAGTTTATGGAACTAAACAAAGAAAAGGAAACAACAATATCAAAAATACAAAAGACTGGATGGCATTATTGTAGCAAGAGAAGTTTGTAAAAGACAAAAGGCTTTTAAAAAGGATTCTTGGAAGTGCGGTATTCAGAATTGGAGACAACGTACTAGAACTGATGGCAAAATATAGTGAAAAATTATGAAGTTATTGGCCAAAGAGCTTGAGTAAAAACGTATTTTAGGATTTCTGGAGCAAAGAATGCCCAAACGGCGTATTGTTAAATTATGAACATGTTTAAGAAACCAAAAGAACGTGGAAAAAAATTTATTGGAATCTATCCCAGAAAAAACGTATAATTTCTTGCAATCCAAGCAAATTTTAAAGTATTAACATTAGGATTAAGGCATTTTACTATAAAATAAGAATAACAGACTTTGCTGGCGATAATAAAAATGCTCTTATTAAAAACATCTATTTCTCAAGATTAAATGAAACTGATTATAAAGATATTAAAGGCAAAGCGTTTGCAGGATGGGTGACAAATGTATTACTGTAAGTCTATTGTGGTCCTCACCCATCTAGTTAGGGTATTTTCTCTAACCTCGTTTCTTTAATTTCACTTAACAGTTTCGAGAACACTTTTTATATATTTCATCCCTCATTTGTAGAAAGCGTTCTTGCCAAGGCCTTGCATTAGCATAGTACATGCATTGCAGTTTCCTCCTTTATTTGACAAAATCTAGATATGGTTTATTCTTTCAAGTTCATATTGTTCATATGTTTATAGCGCTCATAGTACCCTAATAGTGAGATTACTATACATACTATACAGATTTTCTTTCCTTATTCAGTAAATTTGTAAAAAAACTTCTAAACTTGGGCGATTGTTTCCTAAGGAATTGTTACATCTAACTTTGGACCTGGGAGGTTTTTTCAACTAACTAACTGGAGATCCGTTTTCAGATCACTTTTCCAGGGCTGTTTCTTTTTTTTGTAATGTCGCCGAAAGGTTGCAGCCCTATAAAAGCCATTAATTAAGCTTGTCAAGCCAGTTCATCGGGTTTTCATTGATCTTATAACCTTCATGCTCTTAGACCTAGATTAGTGTCATCATTTTGTGACCACTGAGCTTATTCGGGGTACGCATTTAAGTCCATTAATTCGTCTGGTTTTTCATTAGCCTTATAACGTTCGTGCTTTTAGACCTAGATTTCTGTTACCATTTTACGACCACTGAGTTTATTCGTTGTACCTACACAAGTAAGGTTAGATCTCATCTGCACCAAATTAGCATTACTTGGCTGTTGAATAAAATGGTAACTGTATGACTTGTCTCAATTGATTTCTTCAACACAGTAAGGCGAAGTGGTTATTTCAGCTTGGAATGCCGTAATACCCCTGCTTTCTTCGCATAAATAACGAATACTCTCTCCAATATCGATCAAACTGCATTGTCGTAAATACTGACGCTCGCGACCTCATCGAAATAGAAATATTACTCATTGTCGTATGAGTAAAAGGACATAATTAATTAAATGACTTCTTTTGAACGAAATTATTGACAACAAAGTTGCTTCTGCTGAAGATGTCCCGTACAATTGGGTACGAAACGTCGACAGATATACAAGTGACGTGGTTCCAGCCCGGAAACCCAGAAGCAGATGGCATGGACCACGACCGCGGAAGTCTACGAACCAGATAAAGTTAAACCAGTTTAATCCCGAAAAAAAATTATTCGCTTGACACACTTATTGCTATGATTTCTGCTCTTCAATGTTTGTTGCTAGATATATGAGACTAATTGAGCAAAGTCTAACTTATGAATACTTCCTTCACAGCAATATTAAAATTAAGTCTCTTTTGTAAAGAATGTGAATATTTTTATAGGTTGAGCTAGACTCTTTTGGTTTTTCGATTAATTAATTATATTACTGAGAATATTTAAAGAAATCAAACAATTTCTAAACAATAAAATACAATTTACTGAAGTAAGCATCATAAATTAATTACGTGTAACTATTGTGCAACTTTGAACATATTGAAACAATATAGTTAAATATTCAAAACAATATTGAACTAAATCATTGTAAATATCTAAACTTAACACCGAGATCTATATAAAAACTTTTATTTAAAAGTTCGATTATGCAAAATTTTAATTACAATTACACAATTCAAAAACTTATCTTCGGCATTGAATTGATACACAGAACATAATCACTTCAAGTTGATATATACCACTTTCCCACATTAATTTTTGTATTCCCTATACATATTGCGACAACTAAGTTGCCATTATCAGCAGATAATTAAACAGTGTCGCACATAGAAACCACGGCAAAATCCGCGCGAAGCAAATTCCGTGCTTGATTTATCGAAAGTCAAAAAACTCACCATATATTCGTTTCGTACAATTTTAAAAATTATATTCAAGTCCTAAACTATCCAAAAAAAGAATCTGCATGCGTTTATTACACATTCCTTTGTCTATTATATAAGAGATCAAATAGAGATGAGTTATGGGTAAATTAGTGTTCAACACATGGCCCTTGTTCTCCAAAATGTATATGCTTTCATATGTATTTAATTCGCGATAATTATATAATTATTATTATGCAAACAATCCGCGGTTAGATTATGAAAATTTTCCAACATATGTTTTGCTTAACCGGATTTTTCTGGCCGATTGAATTTGATGTGCGCAATATGTTCTTTATACTACGTTTGGCCAACATATTGTTTACTGCAATCGACTTTGTTTTTCACATTTCCTAAGAGGGATTTAATGGAGTTAGTGGACCGAAATGTAGCTTGAGAACTACGCTCTTTAGAAACACTATTCAAGTTTTTCGTCTAGGGGTGAAAATGCAAACATATGAATTGCTTGTCTTGATTGCGCGACATGTGGCATCCCGAATTGTCTTTCTTATGTTAGCCTCTTAATTAATCCATTGATTATTTCCAAATCAAAACCATTGTATCTCGAGGCGTTCTTTATTAGACGTTCTTTGTTAGTGGGAAATTTAGCAAGCGATCGATAAGAAAACGGAAAGAATCCATCTTTTGTCGCGTGCTATGATTTAAGGCCACCGTGATGAATCTATTGACATTAATTCCTTTTCGGAAAATACGCATTTCTATTTTAAGATTATTCCTAATTACTAGGGTGATCAAGGAAGGCAAAGTGTCATCGTTTTCTTTTTCTACCGTAAATTTAATCATCGGGAATTTTGAATTTGTCTAAGTTACATTTACATGGGTTAAAAATCGCGAAAAAAATCTATATACTTGATCCAAATTCTTGTTTAAACCCTACTTCAAAATTACTCATAAATAAGTACGCTATAAATGGAGAAAGACAATTATCCAATGCTGTTCCTTTTTTCTATTCATAGAACTTACTTTCGAATTTTGGAACATACATAGAGTTGTCAATCGCACGTGTTTCTTTACATTTCGGTCCACTAACTCCATTAAATGCCTCTTAGGAAGTGTCAAAGACAAAGTCGAGAAGAACAAAAAATCAGTAATTTAAAAAATTAAACGTTTAAATTGGAGTAAGCAATATATCTGCCAAATAAAATGATCGATAGAAACCCGATTTCAAGATCATATTGCGAACGTCAATTTCAATTGGATAGAAAAATCCGGTTTAGCAAAACATATGTTGGAAAATAATCAAATGTAACCCCGTATTATTTGCATTTGGTAAAGAATGTGTATAATTATCGCGAATTAGATACATATGAAAACATATACATTTTGAAGAACAAGGGCCACATGTTGAACACTGACATGACCTACCTATAACTCATCTCCCTTTGACCTCTTATACAATAGATAAGGGAGGTTGTAGTAAACGAATGCAGGTACTTTTTAGGATAGTTTAAGTCTAGAATACAATTTTCAATATTATGTGGAACGAATATACAGTGTGTGTTTTGGCTTTCGACGGTATTTTATTTCGTGCAGATTTTGACGTAGTTTCCAGGTACGACACCGTTTAATTATCTGCTGATGATGACAACTTACTTGTTGAAATACGTATATAGAATACGAAAATTAATGTGGAAAGAGGTTATATATCAACCTTAATTGATTAAGTTAACCCACAGCCTGCGTCAAATTTACCATACACAGAATAATTTATTACAATCGCGGCCATCTACCTACATTTATGCATCAGATTTCATGTATATTAAATAAACATCAATTTATTTTTGATAACATACGAGTGGTTATATGCTCCCTAGAAGTATGCGTCTACAGCATAATGCGCAACAATTTTTCAAATAAATTATTTATAACCGCGTTTCAAAAATGTAAACCTAAAAACTATCGAGCTTGACGGCAATTTTATACTTACGTTGCTTGATTCTCCAATTCATATGTACTTAGTTTAAAATATTTAGATAAAAACGGAAAGAACAAAATAGGAAATTGAATATTTTAATTAACTGTACCATGAATTGAAATTATAAAAAAAATCCAAATACTATTGGCGAAGTGTACATATCTCGAACGTGGGTACTGTATTTTATGTTTCGTCTTTTCACTTTTATAAGGAGGAATAGTTTATTCCAGATTCATTTGGAACCTGCCTTATATAGCCTCTTCATGTCATTCTCCCAACAATGACAGGGCGATACATGTGAATGTTTATCGTAGTGTCATTAACGTAACGTAATTCCTGTGGTGAAATTTAGAAACCTTTTAGATTTTCAGCTCTTCTTTCAAATAATTTAAAAAATTGTCAGTTTTATGTTTTGCAAGTCTCTTTAATTTATTTTATTTACTTTTCTCACAAATCTTACTTCACTGTCTTGGTTCTTATGTGGTAATATATAAGGCAATTTTATAATAATAATATCTTAATTTGTTTACCAGAAATGTCCTTTTACCGGACAACAAATGCGTTACAAGATAAGCACACAAGTACGTGCCTAGATCTATTTATACATACGTTAAATCTATTACAAGCAGGCAATAATTCTTAGCAACTAATACTTTAGGAAAAAAATTTAATACTTCTCACAACAATCAACGATCAAAAATTAAATTCACATTACGGTACAAGTTTATATTATGGAACATTATGTTTATAAGTTAATTGTCAAGCGGATTAATTTCAGAGAGTTTATTTATTTATTTGTTAAGCAAAGGATTCTCTCTGCAGGACAGCACAAAGAGAACACACAACCAGGACATCCATATCTACCCATACTACTATGCTACTCGTACTGTAAGTATGTGTAACTGAGCATAATGAGAGATGGGTAAAGTTCATGTACACCCACCGAACGTGTAAAAAAGTGCCACTTAAAAATTATTATAACAAAAATAAGATGTCACTCACTCAAACACCTTTTGTAGAGTGCCATGGTGAATATCACAATGATCAATAACCAAGTTGTCGAATTGCCAACGATATTATTCCTCGCAATTGGTAAATAAAAGGTGCGACTTAAGCGAGTAGATGGTTTGGCTACCAGGAAACTAAGTTGAGAGATAAGTTGTCAACAGGCAATCTCATTGTGTATCAAATTGTACAAAAATTTTACCGAAGCCAACCCACATGAGAAACCATTTCAGGTCTAATAAGTAATGCATTATAATCAATACCACTGGGAGGATATATCTAGTCCTCGAAGTAACATAGAAACTTCAGGAACTTTCGCTGTACTTTTTCAACAGTAGTATGATATAAAATCATGATAGCGTGAGGGTCCGCGAAAGGTCGAGAAGTTGGTAAAACAAATCCCATTGTTTTTAACGGAGACGTACATATTTGATCAATATATTTAGCAAAACTGAAACTGCTATAGAAGTAAATACCAAGGTCTGTAATTTTATAACTTATGAGTAAACACGGTGTTCTCCAGAGTATAGTTATAAACTACAGGTGTACTTTTGTTCGAGTAAGGCACATTTCACATTTCGAGACGTTCATAAATAGCATGCTGTTTGAACACCATTCGAAAGTCTTACCCAGTTGTCTTTGCAGACGAAGACAGTCAACCATCGTAGATGTGGCGCAATATATTTTCTAGTTATTAGCAAAAGCACACTTTCATTGAACAAATCATTGAAAACGATTAGGAACAGCATTGGTCCTAGGTTGGAGCACGGAAAGTGTAGCACCTGTGGCCGTGGTATATAACACATTGGAGCCTATTATATAAAATGATCCAAAAAATGATAAAAGAGAGTCGGCAAAGCCAAAAGATTATAATTTATGAAGGAGAACGTCATGGCCAATGATTTATTTTAGGATATACCTTCAATTAACATTGCTTGTCTGGCTTCTAGTATTATGGAAATATAAATCTCTCTAATGTGTATGTTTGAATTATATCTAGGTGCTCTTTTCCTCAGGAACATCAGCAATTCTTTAGTTTAAGGCATGGGATGATTTTGGGTGATACATTTATGTTCAATGTGTTGCTAGAATTTACTCAATATTATTTAAGAAATAAGAATTCAATAAAATTGACTGCTTATTGATACTAGTGTATATACAATCGTATAGAACCTTCTTTGAATGCAGATACAAGGGTCATTCTCTTTCTTGTGTCATCTTTTAAATTTCATTTTTATTATTATTTCCTTGAGTTTTGGTGCACATTCCTTTTGTCTCAAGACGTACTTCTTTATTCAATTTATGGAGTGTATGCCTTGTTAAGTAAATTTCTATGTGTATTTTGAAAGTCCTATGTATTAAAATAAAATACGCAAATGTATACAATTTTATTTGAACAAAACTGTTCAGCATGTGGACATACAAAGCGAAAACAGTTCTATACGTAACAAATCAAATATCTCGCTTCGCGTTCAACGCACCGAGGTACCTATGCACCCCCAATAGAGGGGAACTCTTCTACACTGTTAATCTTTGCACCTATTGGGGAAGTATCATGCTACCCAGCAGCAACCGCGATGCAGGCGGTCAGATAGGGCGATCTCGTACCCATAACATTCAATATGTGCGCGACGACAAAAGTTTCTGCCGACCAGTATAAATAAATATAATTAGTATATAAACTACATAAAACATAATATTATTCATAAAATACATAATATACATAAAACGCATAATATACAAAAAAGGAATTCCATGTAAAATAAAATATTTTAATATTTTTAAGTCTTTAATATGCCTAACGCTGTTTGTAAAATCTGGCCCTTCCAAACGCTCTAAGAATATCCTACCACATTCTTTTGATATGAAGCAAGATAAGTAACATTATAAAATGAGTATCCTTTATAAAACGTATATAATTTTTTCTTAAATGAAATGTTCACCTTTGTGTACATATATTCAATAGATGGAATTTGTAAGAAAATTTTTATATTTTACGAAGTGAATAAAGTACATGAATGAACAAAATATCTCCAAAATGTTCGCATGTGTAACACATGGATCAATAAGTCCCGAGACTAACCCATAGATGGCGCTCGTAGTAAACCAGTAACCACGTCTTTCTAGATTACTAACCTTTGCTTGAAACGTGTCAAAATTTTAAGTCGATCGGACCAGAAACAGCTGAGTTATCGAGGTTGGAGTAAAGTCGTTTTGTAGTTTGTTTAAACAATGGAAAAAACCGAGTTTCGTGTTCTGATAAAACATTGTTTTTTAATGGGTAAAAACACCACGCAAGCAAAACAATGGATTGAAAAATGTTACCCGGACTCTTGTCCATCAAAAGCAACGATTTGTCGGTGGTTTGCCGAGTTTAAACGTGGTCGTACCGACACAAATGACGCGGAACGCTCGGGTAGACCTGTGGAAGCCGTTACACCGGAAAATGTGAGTTGACAAAAATTATAATGAAAATCGTAACGTGAAGCTCCGTGAGATTGCTTGACACAGATATCATATGGAAGTGTATTTACTATCCTTCATGAAAAATTGAGCATGAAAAAGGTTTTTTCCAAGTGGGTGCCGCGATTGCTGTCGATGGAACAAAAACAGCAACGAGTCGATGATTCAGAAAGCTGTTTATCGCTATTTACTCGCAACAAAAGAGATTTCTTGCGTCGTTACGTGACCATGGACGAAAAATTTTTATATTGGCGAAAGCCGTCCGAAACGTACGCAGCAGTCAGCTGGCAAAGTCCTGGCGTCAGTTTTTTGGGATACACATGGCGTGATTTTCATTGACTACCTCGAAAAAGGTAAATCGATCAACAGTGATTATTATATTGACTTACTGGTGCTTTTGAAGGAGGAAATTAAACGACCGCACATGCAGAATCATAATGAAAACAATACATGTTTTGATCTGCTTCCCCACCCCCCATACAGAAAATGATAAAAAATGCTCCAGGGAAAAAGATACGTCATCGCTTGAAGGAAGCGAAAGATAATTTTTTTTATAAACATGGTATTGAAAAATTGGAAAAGCGTTGGAACCATTGTATCACCCTAAAAGGTGATTATGTTGATGAATAAAAAAAATTTTGCAAAAAAAAATTGTTATTGTTTGACATGTGTTATGTAAATTTTCATCATAATATAATTGATAATATACGTTTGGACAGTTTCCACCAAATTATTGTTACTTAATTTCAATTAAATTTATGTTGAGAAAAAAACTACACTTCCCTCTATCGTACAAACAATTGTCTAAAAATGTATAGAAGTAGCATAAGCCATACAGTAGCATTCAAGAGAATAACTCAAATATTAATGAGATCTAGATTGCGACGCGCTTCGAGTAATTCAAATCTCATCATCTATACCGCTTATGTCAAATCTAAAATAGTTTCTACATATATTCGTATCGTGGTAACTCGTTATACATCTGGCAGTATGAACAAGAGCTTTTATAAATTTCTTTCTTTTGGACAATTCCTTGTTTATACGATAGAGGGAAGTATATTTTTTTTCTCATTTTTTACGGTATCGCAAAAGATCATAGCCAGATGTTCACATTTGATAATAGTCAATATTCACGGGGTGTACGAACACATTTGTGACTGACTATATATGTATGACCAATGAATTCATTAAAATAAATAAAAGCCGTAATCTGTATACTTTTGAATTTTGCATGTATTGTATGAGAAAACTTCTGTTAATTCCTCCACCAATTAAGTTAATTGCATAACCACTGAAAATATTAATTCCGGAAAGATTCATTTTATATAGGATTTGTTACACATTCTTCGTTAGCATTTTATATGTTCTCTATTCATTAGTTCACTAATTCTCTCTTACCCAACTCTATCTGATGACTCTTCTGTCGCTAAGCTCTACAGAAATATTGCCCGTGTTTTGTCTTTTTTCTATGACTAAAATAATAATCTTTTTCAGTACTTATAATGTTTTCTACTTTATTGCAAATTTTAATATTTACCACCTCTGTAATTTCATCAACCCTCTTTTATAACTTTTCATCTTCGGTAAAACTTAAATTTAGTTGTGAAATTAAAAGGCTTTTGTCTGGTCTAGGATTACCTCTGAAAAATGTTATTTACGTTTTAGTACTTCAACCTGGAAAACTTCTTGGCAACCTTAGAACTTTCCATGTAAACAGAGAAAACAACCATAGAAATTGAATCCGATTTTGTAAACAGCAATAAAAAGTTTGTTAACATTGAAAAGACGAAGAAAATTAGATTTCATTCGTGTATATGGGTCTTCTTTCTCGACGAATTCCTTTCTTTAAAATACTATCGTCTATAAATAGAGCATACAAATTTCCTTTCATCTTCGAAAGTTTAATAAAAGCGATAGAACGAAACAATATTGTGGTGTTTTAAAGTTATTGTCACACAACATCTGCACATACAAGAAATCATAAAATTTATTAACAAGCAGTTTTGAGAAATTTTCTACAGCTTGAATCATAGATTAAACCGGCTACAATCATTATTGACAGTCCTGTTTACTAGCCGCTGTAATAAATTAGATTTATATATATATATATATATATATATATATAAACTTGTAGTATATACTAACTACTATACACTAACTACAAGTTTATATATATACAATATATATAAACTTGTAGTATATATATATATATAAACTTGTAGTGAATTTCTAGTGATTTTTTAATGTTAATTGTGACGTCAAGCCTCGTGTCATTTCAATCTCCTTTTTCTTACAATCTTTATCACTTCTCTCTTCCCCTCTCTGTTTACTCCTGCCCACAATATATATTAACTTGTAATGAATTTCTAGTGATTTTTTTAGTGTTAATTGTGACGTCAAGCCTCGTGTCATTTCAATCTCCTTTTTTCATATATATATATATATATATATATATATATATATATATATTGTGGACAGGAGTAAACAGAAAAGGGAAGAGAGAAGTGATAAAGATTGTAAGAAAAAAGGAGATTGCAATCACACGAGGCTTGACATCACGCGAATAACAAACTATTGGCCGTGAATCATTGAAGAATCAGCTTCATACACAATATCTAAAAAGGTCTGGTACTAACAGAGCAGTACGAGAGATCTTTTAAACTAGCAAAATTAGAGAAAAAAACGGAAACGACGTCCAAGAACGAACATAAAGGAAGAAGTGATAGAAAGGTTGAAATATCAAAGACATATTATTATTAACGATTACGATTTTGTGGACTTGAAGCGTTTACCACAGTTTTGGCATAGTACTCAAGGCCTATTGTCTCGTTCTTATATTGAAAAAAAGAAACATTTAGAAAAAGAAGAAAGATAGGTCAAGAACGAATTGAAATGAAGAAATGATAAAATCTGTTTAAAAAAGTAATTTGGCATAATATAAGATTCTTGACAGCGAACAGCAAACACTGGAACGGTGTCTGAAAATGGTTATATGGATTAAGAAAATAAGTACAACAAATTTCATTTTAAGCATAAATCTTTGAAGGACAAGCCGTATAATGGGAGTCCAGACAACTGTAACAAAACACTACTGTTCACTATATGATGTAAGTAGCTTTCTTGAGCTTAAGATATCAAAAGTGCCATCATTTATCCAAAATAAAATATGCACCTAGACGTCGCTAACTGTAAGGAGTAAATTCAAAAATTAATCACTCTACATCGTCATAAAACGAAAAGAATCCAATCTGTGTACTTCAATTAGCAATCGAAGAATGCCCCTAGTGTTAACTTTACGATATTTTAACCTATTTCATTATATCTGGACGCATCTTATACTATTAATCATTAATTTAGTATTCGTTTTCTAGATTGAGTGAAGTTTCAGGGTATCGTATGTATAATTGACCTTTTACACACAGTTTTAATCTGGAAAGATATTCATTCGTTTTCATTGCTGAAAATTTTAATTACGCTGATCGACAATAATTTTGTTTGGGTGATCAATATTTGCTAAATCATATATATATTCGGGTGCTGATTCAAAAACGAAGTCAGAATTTTCCTATCGGCCTCAGATTTTTTTTTAATAGCTCTTCCTATTTTCCAATAAGTACATGTGCATGAACAATGCATACATGATTCAACGGGAAAAGTATTTTTGGCATATTTATGGAAAGTGACAGCACTGTTATTCGGTTTACAACTTGTGTATACTAAATGTTGTTGCTTCTTGCGTAAATGGAAGAGCAGAGGTTGGAGTCATCGTTTCGTTTAAAAAGGCGACGGAGAAGAGAAACATTGACTGTAGAAGATAAAAACGTTATGAATCCAGCAATAGTAAAACCTGAAAAAGTTTACCTTTCGCCACTAGTTATCAAGATATGTAAGTTTAATGAAAAATTTTGCTAAAGCAATAGATCGTGATGGGACGAAATTTCACTTTCTAAATCAAATTCCCTAGAAATGGGTGATTCATTATGATGTACTCTTTTCGCTAGCGATTTTTAGACAGATAAATCGTGAGTCGGGTCAAACTTTCACGCTATTTTAATTAAGTATTCTGCAATATTTTCTTATAGAAAGATAACCAGGCATAGTGTCTACCAATTATTTAGCTGTATCAGCGTTCCACGAGAAATGTGTTTCGTACCCTGAAAGCAACTTATGGTCTACGTAACCGGCCCACCTAAAGCACAATTCGCTATACTATCGAAAAATTTGAAACGCAATTTTCATTATTGGATAATACGCGACCAAACAGACCACATCCATCACATACTAAAGAGAATATAGCAATGGTAGCTGAGAGTGTACGCGATGACCGTGAAGAATCGATTCGACGTAGTTCTCGACTTGGCGTATTTTACGTAAACATATTGGTTTAAAAGCATACATAATAGAACTCGTTCAAGAATTGAAAGCGATAGACCTTCGGAATTGTCACTGTTTCAGTCTTTGGGCTGGCTCTTGAAAAATCCGAATCCACTGCTTTCGACCAAAATTTTGTTCAATGATACGGCCCATTTTTTGTTTAATGGCTGCGTAAATAAGGATAATTATCGTATTTTGAGTGAAGAACAACCCGAATAGGTTCAAGAGCTGCCATTACATACAAATAAAACCACGGTTTTGTGGGCTCTATGGGCAAGTAGAATCATCGGTCCACATTTCTTTCAAAATGAAGACGGTCGCAATGTAACTGAATGGCGTCCGTTATCGCGCCATGATAACGGACTATTTGCTGCTTGAAATCGAAGTCCGTGATCTCGACGACATTTGGTTCCACCGAAATGGCGCTACTTTCCGCATAGCTTTATTGCGAGAACAATTTGATGAATATGTAATTTCACGTAATGGACTTGTGCAATGGTCGCCTAGATCATGTGATATCACACCCTTAACCTTTGTCGTTTGGGGTTACGTAAAGGCCAAAATTTTACATGGATAAGTCAGCTACAATTCAGCAATTGGAAGCCAACATTACTCGCATTATTAGCCAAATATCACTTGAAATACTTGAACACGTCATCCAAAATTGGAACTTCGGAGTGGAACATATTAGGCGCAGTTACGGCCAACATTTGAAGGAAGTAATTTTTAAAAACACCACCTACACCTGCGGGTAGAAAGGTTTCGATAATATATATATATATATATATAATTTTTAAAAAATAAGTGTCAAGCGGTTATTTTTAATAATAATAAAGAATATCCGATAAAATTGATGTTCTTATTTTTGAAGAAAGTATAAATGACGCTAAGATAAAACAATGCATATTTGTTGGTCTACGAATGAGAAAACTAATGAATAATATTGATTCGAAGACAGTTGACTGTGAAGTCATTGCATTGATGTCATTTAAAAAGATTATAACCAACTTCCTTGGAAATCATAACCAGCAGATAATTACAAAGAAATTGTAGCTCGGCTTCTTAAAAGCTATAAAGCACTTGAATGTTATATGCTACTATTACTGGAATCTCAAGACTGGTTGATGTACCTACAACAAACTATACTTGAAAATCCAAGAGAAGTAGATTTTAGGCATATAGAAATAGTAAAAGTATAATAATGTTATACTATTGTCAAAATGCTTTTTTCTTATACGAAAAAATGGTAAAACAAAAAATGTAACTGGTAGAAAGAAACTACTACTAAAATCAGCATCAAAAATACTATAAGATTCAACTATTAACACTGTTATAACAAACAAAAAACGAAATTATGTTACTCTGTTTTATTATACAGTATTGTACATTAAATACATTAAATTTTCGTGCATTTCTACAATAACTGTCAAAATAATAAAATGGTGAAAGGGTTACCAAACATATCTTAACAAGTGTCGCACCCTCTTAAATTTTTGAAATCGTCTCTAAATGAGGATTTAATTTTAACAGTCCTGATTAAAGCTGAACATCCCAGACATCAAATTGTACTAATGCTATACTAAAATATCTATGTTTAAATTTAAAAAAAAATAATGAAGATGTCATGTACAATATACGTTCGTTATTTTTTTGTCCCATCTAGACAATATACATCACTGCGATAGAAAAAACAACAGAATGTAGGAGGTTCATTTTAAAAAGGCTTTTACATTTTTTATTCTTTTATGGTAGCGACAGAAAATAATGAAAATTAATGTCTTCATTCCTCTTGCTAAATCTATGGGGAATGACAGAGAGGGCCTTCACTGTTTCTTTATATGAATTTTTCATGTCTACGCAAATGACATCGGTAAAACCCTAACGACGATCTACCATTTTTAATAAAGTTAGAAAGCTATATACCTTTAAAACATTGTTAGTATAAGAAATAACTATAGGTATGTACATATGTACATATATTCATTCAAATTATGCCGAAAAAATATTTCATACTAGAAAATATTTAAGCAACGCAAGTTTTACAATTCTAAAGTATAACACAACATAATTAGAAAAATCAAATTTAACATTACTACAAACTTTAAAAATTATTATTATCATTTGGCCAATAGACTAACAAATTTAATTACAGAACAAAATATGAATCAAAAGAATATGTGTATTGCATATGATTAATAAATAAAAATACATATATAACATAAACATATAAATAAATACGAAGGAAGATTATACGCAAACACAATGTGATAATAGCAGCACTTAAAAGTAAATATTACTGCTATTACTACACAAGGCAATATATTAAAAACACATTTAATATATACGTAGGATGATTTACATTTTGCATGGTGGGACATAGAGGGCGCCACTAATCAAATGTCAGTATAAAAGACTAACCTGCATCGTTTATTAACTTAAATCCAAAGTTTCAGTGCGATACGTGTAGTGCTGTGGCTACAATGAACTGTCAAAGTTGACAAGTTACGAGGGAGCGTTTTTATATTCGCGGAATGAGCGGGTTGTAGAGGGGTGAGTAGGCGCATTGGGGGCGTGGCCTGTGCAGCGACTCATGATTAGTATAAATACGAAGTTTCATTGTTATTAGACAGTTAATTCGTCTGTCGAGACTCGTCCCGATCAGACGTACCTAGCAGAGCTCCGAGAAGCAACGAGCCGACCGATCTCCCACTCCAGGAGACCAGCCAGTTCCATTCCGCAGCCCAGCGACCTACACCGAACCGACCCGAACGATCAACGACTCCCTCCACTAACCTCGTTAGTGGAGTGCGTAAGAGGGCCCGCTCAGGCGTTTGACGTGCAGTTGCTGCTGTTAGCGGCAACTGCTCGGTTGGACGGGTGAGCCGCCCAGACCGTCCGGACCCAACTCCGCCGTTCCAGGATGGACAGCGGACGTCCAACAGCGACGCCGCCCAGCGACGAGGAGAAGAGGAGGAACTTCTTGCGACCGGCGGTGCTCAACTTCACGGGCGCCCCAGTGGACCACGTGATCGCCGCCAACGTCGAGATGCTGCGCGCCGCAGCGGCAGCCACGACCGAGGATCAGGAAGGATCGACGGAGGGCGTCGTCAGATCGCCCAGTCCTTCCGAAAGCGAGGACAGCGGAGACAGCCCGCTGGTAATCGACGTCGACCAGGGAGACGCCGACGCCGACACCGACGCCGACGCCAAGGACGAAGATGGTTTCGTAGTGGTACGAAACAACAAGAGAAGACGTCGCGACGCCAGGACGCCTCCATTGGTCGACGTCACCATGGGCGACGAAGACGCCGTCGAGCCCATCCCGGGCACTTCATACGCGGCTACGGCCGCGTCCGAAAGGGAAGAAAAGAGAGAGATGAGTATGCAAGTGGTGGAGGAGGCTGTTGCCGCAAAGCAACAGCGAATCCCTCCGATTGTCATACAATCGAAAGAGAAATGGACCGAGATCGCCGCCCACTTCCGAGCGTCCAGGATAAACTACCTGAAGGCCCGAAACACCACCGGAGGCATCAGAGTCGAACCAGCGACCGCAATGGACTACCGAAGGATGGTGGCCTTCCTAGAAGGTAAATTTTTGTTCTATACTTTTAGATTGCCGGAGGAGAAACCTCTGAAAGTGGTGGTTCGAGGAGTTCCATCAGTGATTTCCAACCAGGAAATCAAGGAAGATCTGCTGGCCCAGGGATACAGCGTCATCCACGTCAGCAGGATGAACAAGGTCCGCGGCCGCATCCCCATGCCAATGGTGATCGTCCAAGTTCCAAAGAACGAGGAGGGCAGGAAGCTCTACGATCTAAAAGAAGTTCTGGGACTCTGCGTGACAACGGAGGGCCCCAAACAGCGCAGCGAAGTTATCCAATGCCATCGCTGCCAGAGATTCGGTCACGCCCAGCGACAATGCCATCTGGCCCCCAGGTGCGTCATCTGCGGAGACGGCCACCAGGCGAGAAGCTGTCCAATAGGAAAGGACGGCCAGGCAAAGTGCTGCAACTGTGGCGGCCCCCATGTGGCCAGCTACAGGGGATGCCCGAGGGCACCGCCCCCAGCTCCAAAGCCGGGACGTGCCGCCCAAGTGACTGCAACCCAGCAGGAGACCAGGAAGGCCCCTCAACCCGCCGCCCCTAGCCGCGACGAGAAGACTTTCCCCAGCCTACGGAAGGTAAAAACACCTGCCCCACAACCTAATCCCGCCCATCCCACCGCCACCCCTGGACGACCGGCCCCGAAGGAGGCTGCACCATCCGCCCCCAGGAAGGCGGCACAGCCCACCCCCGGGAAGGAGGCACCGCCCGCCCCCAGGAAGCCGGCACCGCCAGCCCCCAGGAAGCAGGCACCGCCAGCCCCCAGGAAGCCGGCACCACCCGCCCCCAGGAAGGCGGCACCGCCCGCCCCCAAGAAGGGAAAGCAGCGCCAGATCACGGAAGCAGCACGCCCAGCTGCACCAGGACCAGCACGATCGGCCCCCGAACCTCCGCGCCCCGCCCCCAGGTCAGGCCGCCCCCTTCCCGGACCCTCACGTCCTGCCCCCTCCAATGATAAATTTAACGTAGACAACATCTCCGGATTGTTGTCCCTAGTTTTCAGAATAGGCTCCAGCCTGTCGACAGCGCGATCCAGCGAGGATGCCATCACCATCATCCTGGGCTTCGCGCAAGAGATTTGTAGCCTGTTCAACGGTCAATGGATCGAGGACTGAAGAGGCCAAAGTCCCTGAAGATTGTCGCCTGGAATGCAGATTCCATAATCCAGAAGCAACTTGCCTTGGAGGAATTCGCAAGAAGGTACTCCGCAGATGTTGTCCTCCTACAGGAAACTTTCCTTAAGGCTGGACATACCCTGAGACTGCCTGGATACACCTGTTACAGGAACGACAGAGTGAGGGGACGAGGCGGAGGAACTGCCATCCTTGTCCGGAGAAGCATCCCACACCACCAACTCCTCACCGCAGAAGCCCAACACACGGAAGCCACAGGTATCGTTGTTTCCACTGCGTCTGGTCCGTTACGTATCATTTCAATTTACAAACGCCCGAATGTCACCCTTGATCTAAGCGAGTTGGATGCCCTTCTGGACTCCAACACTCCCACCCTGATTGCTGGCGACCTGAACGCCAAACATGGGGACTGGAATTCTAGACGTCAAAATCCAGCAGGTACTAAATTACACCAGTACATGCTGGATAACCAGTTAATCGTGGACGGACCCGCGGAGCCCACGCATTTTGGGGCCGCAGGAAGACCAGACGTTTTGGACATAATGATCCTTAAAAATGTCCAGTTCGAACATACCATCACGTCACTGTACGAACTGGACTCCGACCACAATCCTATCCTGATTGAGCTCGGAGACGAGTTCGAACCTCCCTCCAATACCTCCACTATAATGTCTTGGCCAGCTTTTTCAGAACACCTGAAGGACCATCTTCCTCCAGTGACACCAATAGAGAACGAAGAAGATCTGGAACGAGCAGTGGAAGTGCTTACCAGGTCAACTCAGCAAGCCATACGCTACGCGGAAAATACCGTGAAGAAAGTACGCCACCCGGACTCCCTCCCAGGATTCCTCCAGGAGAAGATCAGGGACAAGAATGCGCTAAGGAGAAGATTTGCCAGGACCGGTGACCCAGAGTACCGAAGACTGGCAAACCAACTGTCGGTGGAGATCAGATACCAGCTCCAGGAATACAAGAACGAGAGATGGGCCGCAAGACTCGAAGCTCTGGACGAGGCTCCAAAGATGTGGCAGGTCAAGAAGGCTTTGGACCGAAGGAACTCCCAAGCAGTTCCACCGATCCATGGAGAACGCGGACTGGTTTACGAGGACCAAGCGAAAGCTGAGGCCTTCGCCGACCATCTGGAGCTCGCCTTCCAACCGACCTACCAAGACATCGATCTGGATCACATCGAGAAGGTCCACAGAGAAGTTCACAGAATGCTGCTGACGCCAACAGATGATGAAATCCCTCCTTCATCCCCGGAAGAGATCAAGAAGATCGTGAAGGACCTTGCTTCCAAGAAGGCCCCCGGTCACGACAGGATCACGAACTCCGCCCTGAAGTCAATGCCGCACCTGGGGATCATGCATCTCACCAACGTCGTGAATGCAGCCCTCAGACTGCAGCATTTTCCAAAGTCCTGGAGGAAAGCCCAGATCATCATGATCAGGAAGAAGACGCAGGACCCAGCCTTCCCCCAAAACTACCGCCCCATCAGCCTGCTGCCGTCCATGGGAAAAATACTCGAAAGAGTAATTCTCAACAGACTGGCGGAGGAGGTGAAGGACAAGAACGTTATCCAGGACGAGCAGTTCGGATTTCGGGAAGGGCACTCCACAACCCACCAAATCCATCGCCTGGTCGACCACATCACCATGGGCTACAACCGCAGACGCTCTACAGCTGCCCTCTTTCTAGACGTGGCCAAAGCTTTTGACCGGGTCTGGCACGAGGGCCTACTACACAAACTCAACTCCTCCAAAATATCATCCCGCATGATATCCCTTATCCACTCCTTCTTGGACGAGCGATCCTTCGTTGTCAAACACAACGGATGTTTATCCACATCCAGGCCTATCCTGGCAGGAGTTCCCCAGGGCTCCGTGCTTTCACCAATTTTATTTAACATATTCCTCAGTGATCTCCCAAAAACCCCACCAGACGTCCATGTAGCTCTGTATGCCGACGACACTGCGATCTATTCGACGGCCCGCAAACCCAGCGTGGCGGTGAAAAGACTGCAGCCGTCGATCGACAGAATGGAAGAGTGGTTCGCCACTTGGAGAATTACCATCAATACTAATAAATGCTCTGCCATATGTTTCAGCAAGGCGCCGCGGACGGTGGAAGTCCCAACGCTGCAGCTTCGTAACGTCGACATCCCTTGGGTGGACCATACCACCTATCTGGGAGTCACCATGGACCGGCGCCTGACGTGGCAACTCCACACCAAGGAGATGGCCCGCAGAGGGATCGCCAGCATGGTCCAGATGTATCCGCTCCTACACGGAAACAGCAGGCTCGACATGAAGTTGAAAAAGATGATATACGAGATGGTCATTCGTCCTACGATGACATACGCTGCACCAACCTGGGGTTACGCAGCCAAATGTCATATCAATAGGATTCAAGTGGTACAGAACAAGACTCTGCGACTGATAGCAGGAGCCCCGTGGTTCGTGAGGAACTCCGTACTTCATCGGGACCTAAAAGTCCCCACGATTGCGGAACTTCTCCACAAACTATCCCGGACCTACTTCGAGAGCGTGCAGTCCCACGACAACCCGCTGATAGCGGGAATCAACGTGAGGACGGTAGGAAAACATAGAAGACCCTACTCCATACTCGCAGGACAGGACCCCCCGACGGCCCCGCCCTAACCAAGGATGGACTCATCATTTATTCTCTAAGTGTACTATGTTAGATAATAAGCTGAATTGTAAATACCAATGAAATATTTAAGATTTTTAGTTATTAAGAAATGACATGTAATATATGAGAACACTTAATAAAAAGTGTCAAGACAGCGGTGCGGGGTGAAGAACACAGTTCAACCCCAAACTTAAACTTGACGATTGCAAAAGTAAAGTATTAGACAGTTAGTCTTTGAGCTATCGTCAACCAAGTAACATAATCAGGAGTGAAAAGTGAAATATGGAAAAAATCGAATATCGTGCCGTTATAAAGTTCCTTACCAGGCAAGGAAAATCAGTCGCGACCATAATGAATGAGATGTCATTGGTTTACGGCGACTCTTGTCCAGGAAAAACCATGGTGTACAAGTGGCATAGTTTATTTAAACAAGGAAGGGAATCCCTTGAAGACGACCCGAGGCCGGGCAGGAGCATTGAGGTGACCACGCCAGCACTTATCCAAAAAGTTGAACAAATTGTACTCGAAGATGCTCGACTAAAGAAGAAACAACTCGCAGAAATGGTTGGAGTATCCGATACAACAATTTTTAAAATCCTACACGATCATCTCGGCATGTCTAAGGTCAGCGCAAGATGGGTGCCGAGAATGCTCACGCCGCCGCAAAAACAACAGCGCGTAGAGTGTTCGCGTGCATTTTTGGACCTCTGTAATGAAGACAAGGATGGTGTATTGAGTGGAATTGTTACTGGAGACGAAACTTGGGTTCATCATTATGAACCTGAGTCCAAACAAGACTCCATGCAGTGGCATAAAAAGGGCACAGCACCTCCCAAGAAATTTAAAGTGTCACAATCAGCTGAGAAACTCATGGCAACGGTATTTTGGGACTCGGAAGGAATATTGTTGATTGATTATAAAGATAAAGGTGTTTCAATAACCGGAGAATATTACGCTTCAATATTAGAGCGACTAAAAGAAGCCATTAAAGAGAAAAGACGGGGAAAATTGACAAAAGGTGTTCTGCTTTTGCATGACAACGCGCCCGTCCACAAGAGCCGCGTTGTTAGCTGCCTTGCATAAGGTGGGCTTCGAAATTGTGAATCACCCACCCTACAGCCCAGACCTGGCCCCGAGTGATTATTACCTGTTTCCGAAAATGAAAAAAGAGCTGCAGGGTAAAAAATTTACTGCCGATGATGAAGTCAAGGAGGCAGTTTCGGCGTATTTTGCAGATAAAGAGAAATCATTTTTTTATGAGGGTATAAATAAATTAATTAAAAGATGTGAAAAATGTATCCGTCTTGCAGGTGAATATATTGAAAAAGAAAAATAATTTGTTTTTTTTATTTCCACCCCTTGTCCCCCATTCCGCGAATATAAAAACGCTCCCTCGTAGTTGAAAAATGAAATTAAACCGAGCACATTTTCGCGGAATAATTTTTTATAATTTTCTAAGGCAATTATCTCAACAAGAATATGTGGCTGAGTTGTTTGCTATTTTCGGTAAAGAAGCACATCAGTCAACAACTTCATCTTGGTATGGAGAATTCAAATGTGGATAGATTAGTCCTAACGACGATCCAAGAGCAGGTTCACCAAAAACGGCAGTCAGTCAGGAAAACATCGATGCTGTGCACTAGATCATGAACGAAGATCGGCATGTGACATATCGTCAAATTGAAGCATTATTGAAAATTTTAAAGACCTTAATTTAAATATTTTGCATGAAGAATTATGTGTAAAAAAGTTGTTTCCCATTGGATACTGCATGTGTTGACCGAAGAACAGAAAGCAGCTAGGGTGTACATCATAACGTGTACATCATCAGTGGTGATTAATCGTTTTCGAAGTGTCTCAAAAGCCGATCATGTAGCAACAATTCCTCTACAAGATCAAAGAACTGTTACTGCCGATTGATATACAACCATTTGTTTGCCGCAAGTCATCGCCGAGCTTCGAAAAACCAACCCCAAACGTCGAATCATCCTCCACCAAGACAACGCAAATTCGTACTGAGCACGCAAGACAATTAAATTTTTAACGCAAAAAAACGTCGAATTGTTGGACCATCCTCCGTACAGTCCGAACCTAAGGCTCAACGATTTCTTTGCCTATCTGAAAATCAAGAACGAACTACGTGGTTAAAGGTTCCAGCCGTCAGGAAGACCAATCGATGCAGTGCCGACAAAAGATTGGAACAACTGCTCCCAGGGTTGATTTTAGCGCATGTAAAAGTGCATTAATATTCGTGGATAATACTTCGAAAAACAATGAAGTCTTTAAGAGCTATCTACTGTTTTATTCCAGTTTTATATGAAAAACTTAAAAGATAACCCACGTAGGTGAGTTGCACATAATATTTGTTGTCGCACAAGGGCAGTAAATTAAATTATCTGATTTACTGACTTCAGAATAACCAAATTAATTTTTACAAAAAATTTATTAGCATCGATGCTATCATTAAGCGAATTAAAATAATTTATATATTTTCCACTGTAGCGATAAAAAACCTATAGCAAACACAGTTTTGAAATACGGTGCAAACTAGTCTGTTTGAGATAAAGATAATTAGAAAATCTTCTACAAACTACCTTAAACGAACCCATTTGAGAAGCGAATAATGGTGATAAAATTAAGGCCGATTATTCAAGCTTAGAATGTCCATAAGAACTTATAGTAGTTTTTGCCTACACTTTTTGATCATAGTATTATAATAATCGGAAACTTCTTAACAAATAATATTAGTTTGCCATAAGAAACAAGCTAATAGGAAATAGAATAATATTAGCTTGACATAAGAAACAAGCTAATAATATTCTATTTCCTATTAGCGTCAATAAAAACATAACAGAGTTTCTATCTCGACTCATTGAAAATTTAGGCGACTGTTTAGCAAGGAACTGTTTTGCTTGTTTTTGACCTAAGGAGTTTTTTTCACCTTGCTCGAGATTTATTTTCAGTTCACTATATCATCGGTGTTTGGAAACATTTTCTTTCAATGTCGCAGAAATATTTCGTCTGCTTTTTTATTAATTTTGTGATCATCATGCTTTGAGATCCAGACTACTGTCACCTCTTTGCGACTAATAGATTCTACCAAATAGAAGAAGAAACTGCGATTCAATGACAGAATAATAGATTCTACCAAATAGAAGAAGAAACTGCGATTCAATGACAGGGTAAGGGCCTGTCAAGAAGCTTCTACAAACGGGAGATAAGCATTCTGAATTGAAATCTTACATAGAAAACCTCGAAGTTGCTCACTCTACTTGCAAAAACTAAACTAGAGAACGTATTCTAAAAAGAACGCAATAAATATATAACGCAGTAAGATAGGTTCTATAATTATAATATGTAAAACCTTGTTGCGAATGAAATTGAAGATTTCCAAATTAGAATTGTTAACTGTGGCCTACCGTTTAAAAAATATATCTAGAAAACATTTCGATTGTACAAGACATTATTTTGTTAAATTGTAAAAGTAAAAAATAGATTTTTTTCCAGATTAGGTTATTTTCGGAAGGAGAACTACAATTGATTTTGGAATGATCCTTCGTTACTGATTCTATCGAACAAATTGTAGAAACTAGTTCACACTCACCTAAAACAATTTAACACGATCCTTCCTCCAATCGACGTATAAGTTCCGACAAATTGCATTTCGACAAATCAAATAAAGAAAATTCTTGCCTGGAACATGATAAAAAGTGGTCGATCGAATCGGCCGAAAGCCATGCCTTGTTACGGTAAACATCGTATCTTTTCCTTGTCACTCGTCACACAAAAGAAAACGGAAGCAGGAAAATTTTATTACAATGATACGTGTTACTTAACATGAATAAGATAACGTAATCTAATTTTGTAGCTCGCACAGAAAAAAATTGAAATAAATTTTCATCTATCGGAAATGTAATCATTCATGCGTTAGAACTGAGATTTACTTTATGAATTTTGTTCGAGTGGTACCGAAGTGTGTAAATAAATCTAATTAGCGAGCATGCTTCCAAGGTTTTTTTTTCGAAAGTTGTGGATAGAATTGAATTTCGGAAGAATTAAAGAAGTTTTTCCTTTTTGATAAAGAAAATAAATATCGCTTCTGTATTAATAAAAGAGAGAGTTGAAGTTTCTCCTTTCAAAAAAGAATATATTACAATTTAAATGAATATTAATGCTGAATAAAATAATTGCGAAACTGGTCAAATACTTAGAATCAAGAGTAAATAAAAAATCTTTAGCTATTTTAAATTTGTAGTTGAAAATTAAATGTATACCAATAGAAAATAGCATTTATATTTCTCGTACAAAAAGTAGATCTATAGAATACTCCTGAAATAAAACGCGACAGATTATAGAAATACAATTTTTGTTCAAAATACATCCCTTGCCCATCAGTACTCCGCTGGGCGCACTCAATCAATTCTAGCATAGCTCTCTTTATGTAGTTTTTCAGAATTGCTTCAATGATTCTCGTTAGGGCTTCTTGGACTTGTGTAACATTGTCATAACACGTTCATTTTATGGCTAGTTTGAGTTTCAGGAAAAGGAAATGGTTAAACGGAGATATGTAAGTAAGACGAATACGGATGATGTTGAAGCACACAAACTTGTTTTCTCGTCAAAAATTTACGAACAGCAACGGTCCTGTGAGATTGTGCGTTATAGTGCAAGAAAAAAACCACGTCCTGACGCTCGATATTCTAACCTCAGTCGAACGATTCTTTTCCACAAATGCTCCATAACACCCAAATAATGTTCATCAGCAACATTTTGATCTGTAGAACAAATTCCCGAAATATAATACCTTTAGTGTCATAAAAATAAGTGAACATTGTCTTATTTCAAGACTCTTGGAAATGCAATTTTTGCGATTTCGGAGAGCCTGTGAACTTCCACATATAACTTTGGCGTTTTACTTGAGGATCATATTGGAAGTACCAATCGATTCCAGAAATGTGCAGTTCTGTCTGGTTGTTTTAACAAAGTTCTTGAGTTGCTCAACGCGAGCAATTTTTTGGTCGGGCCAAAATTTCGTAAAACGTATCATTAGTCGTATTTAATTCCTCCGCTATCCATCTCATAGTTCGCATCGTAGGTAATCATTGCACGTACTTGCTCCACCAACTCATCGCAATTTTTGTATTTTGATCGACTCGGCTTTGAGTTGTCTTTCAAAGATCACAACCGACCCATAATCCCCTATACCATTCGAACACATATACGGAATAAGCGGTCATCACCCTTAACTTTTTATGTCAATACAAATGTTCCTGTAAAAGATTTACCGAGTTTGAAACAAAATTTAATTTTAGCTTTTTGATACATCGTGTTTTTGTGGTGAGGTGACGAAAGGCCCTATCACTTTAAGTGCTATAACGTAACAATCGATTGATCGATTTTAGTGCTGGCGGTCTTGTTTTGTGGAGAGGATACAGCTTTCAGATTATGTACTGTTCAATAGATGGCGTTAGCAGTTTCCTTTAAATTTCTTTAAATAAATAGTTCCGTTACTTTTCCGACATACTGTGTATATTTTTTCTATCCAAATCTGAAATTTGTAGATAATAATAAAATAGTAGATATAGTAAGGAATATTGAATAGCTTGAAGAATAAACAAGAGGATAGTAACATAATTGCAAGGAACATAAATCTATACACTACAACATATAATAAAGTTATATTATACAGGCAAATTTATTAAAAATTCTATTAGTGAGTAGGAAATGCGATGAAGAAGAGTATCGAGTCCATTATCGTTTATTAGTCTTCTCAATGAAGTTATAAAAGAAAATTTTATCAAAATGATTAAATATATTGCAACTTAAAACAAGTTATTTAAGCCTAGCTGTATTGGACTACTTTTGCTTTTGTTATTTTTCGTTTTCTAGTCTTCAGTTTTCAATTTTTAGATTTTCTCCCTTCTGTCCTTCTCCATGTTATTTCTCTTACCTCCGTTTGTTCTACGTCCTTTTCTAATACTCCAATCTCTACAACCTTCAATCTTTAATATATTCTGCGATTATTTTGTCCACATAAAATACAGTAGTTCCAAATTTTATTTCGTTTGACAATCATGTTCCACATTTTTTCCATAATCAATCTTCGACACTTTTTTCCAGAATTTACTAAGGTTTCCAGTTTCTGTTTGTTTTTGCGATTCATAACCATTTGTATTACTGACTTGTATAATTATAATAATGCTCTGGTAAGAGAACACTTTATGTCCGAATTTTAACATATGTGGTAAAAAATTTGGTACTGAACGATATGCAATGGAAAAAGTTAGAAGCTATCGAAGGTACGTGAGAAAAATTAGGGTAGAGTAACATGAACATAAATGACATATTAAGTGACTCGAAACTGAACTGCTTGGTAATTTAATTGGTTAGGGCAACCGTCTAGAGAACGGGAGATACAAGTTCGAGTCCTGGTCCAATGCGGAAAATTTCGAATTAATTTTCTGTAATCAATAATAACAACGGAATAGAAATTGTTAACTGTCAATAATTTCACAATGTGAAACACTTTATTATGTGAATACAGAGAAGCAAGAATTGAAGAATAACTTAAGATAAAGCCACTGAAAAACTGTATTTAAAAAAAAATTAATGGACTAAAAATTTATTTAGGATGAGTAAAGATAGACATATTAAGAATGTATTAAAAATTAGAAAATTTACCAAAAATGGAAGGAGGTAAGCCAAGGCAGAAGCGGAAAAAAGAGACGTAACCGAATATTCATATTCTTTAAACAGTGTACTTCCTTTTCCGTCTATTTTCTAATATTTAATTTCGTTCTGGTTAATTTATAATAAGGAATTTCCATATATGGGCCCTTCTTGTATTATAAATTTCTTCGAAATTTCCAAATTAAGTGTTTTTAGTTTTCTTTTGCAGGATTTCTGGTGCTGTCATTTCCTGGTATATATTTCTTTCGAAGGTAGAGTCATATCCTTCTTCAAAATCAATGATTCTAGATCTCATTCATAACTGTTATTCTGAATTTGTTGTATTGTATTTAATTTGTTGTATCCCTACCTGCTTTGAATCTTCCTTGACATCTGATTCTTTAAACAATTTTCTTCTTCTTCTGTCCATTTACTAATATTAAGTTTTCTCTAATCTGTATTTAGTAGATAGGGATATCTGAGGCCTTTTTGTATCATAAATTCCTTTAAAATTTCCAAATCCAATGCTTTTATTTTTTTTCTAGATTTGCAGACATGCAGACATTGCCTCATACATTTTGTTTTTGATGGTAAAGTCATACACCTATTCATAATCAATGAATAGAAAAAGAATCTGTGAATTTCGTTGACAACTTTCGTCCTTCTGAATTGATTTCAGTGTAAGTGCTCAGTCTGATGTACCCCTACTTGAATCTTTCTTAATATTCTTTTTGTAAGCACCTAAATTATTCTCCAATTCTCGTATCAATAATTTACATGTAGTAAATCAATTTTAAATAAACTGAATAGTGCAGCAATTGTAGTTCATAAAAAAGACGATTTACTGAGCGTTATAAAATTCTCGTGACTTTATAACAATTGCATAGTGTATAAGATTTAAAAGGTGATATAATCAATTATTATGATTCTGTGGACCTGAGACTTTCATTCGAAAGTCCTAACTTAGCACTCAGAGACTGTTATCTCTTCCGTAAATTGGCAAAAAACTTGGGGAGGCGTAACCTTTATTCGGGAGAAAATTTGAAAAGCTTTATAAAACATTATTTTGCAGTCACCTAAAAAAATCTCACTGAATGTATTTATGTACGTTATGTATTTTAGTACATTATTAAAGAATACTGGCGTGAGGATGTAAATGTTAATAGAAATTATATTGAAAGTTTTTTTATCTCTTAACACGCTTTTTTATATACAGATAGATTACATGAAAATACCCTTTTCTTTGAGAGTATAAACTCGCTACCTTTCACGCTTTATATTCGTTTGTTAGCAATTTCACAATTCCAGCGCTCGCGGTATTCATATTTTACTCAATATTCATGCTCTGTTCGATCAAAATTGGAAATATAGACCGGCTTCTGTTACCTTACAGGCATAACAAATCATTTGAACGTGTTTTAAATTCGTCCAGACGGATAAACGCCGTTGGAATTTCAAATAAACTACGATATTATTTCGATCTATTTAGATTATATGCATGAGAAGTATGTACGTTATCATTTCTTTGACCGCAACTGCAGAATATTGAAAGGGGACCATAAATATATAGGGAGTAGTTAAAAAATCAGAAATAAATTATTTTAACACCAAAGAAAATATTTTGTAATGAATTAAGTAGCAATTAATATAATAATACAGACATTTTCTTAAAAAATTATTTATTTTAACTAATTCGACACATATTTATGTACTTAAAATCTTTAATGGATATTACAAAAATAAAACGCATTTATTAATGTACGAAAAAGTATGTCCCGTGTTTAAAAAAAATGACTCATTACTGCTAGCTCATTACCTACCCAATTTCTAGGTAATATTGTTGGAAACTGTAGTTAACTGGATTAATTACAAAAGGCAAGGAAAATCAATGTTCGGATTCTATATAGGTATTTCGACAACTAAGTTGTCATCCCCAGCAGATTATTAATTATAGTGTCGCGCCTGTGTCGCGATAATGCTTACACAAAAAAAATTCTGCACACTTATACCGCCATACCTGAACACCTTCTGGCGCTAGCAAGGCATTTCTTAGTCTTAAAAAGTAACGAATGTACTAAAGGACGTCCCCGTAATCACTTATGGACCTTTTTAACGATAATCTTTTCCAGGAATTCATAGTGGTCGGAATATGGTCAGCAACCTGGTCCGTATTGAATACATGACTTTTTTTTTGCTCTCATAATGCTCGTCTAATTCATGGTAATTGTTTGCAGTTTCGATTATTTCGACAATCAGCGGTTACGTTATGATTATTTTCTAACACATGATTCGCTAAACTGGAATTCTTCGTTGGCCGTCTAGTTTGGTCGATGTATTTTTTATCACAATCTCGACAATTTATTTCATATATTCTGGTTTTCAGATTAAACTCAACTTTATCTTTCGTGTTTCCTAGAAAATATTTTATAGCGATCCTTAAGTTCCTTATAAACCTTATTTAATTTTTTTTATATAACTCGGTGGAAAGTTAGTATATAAATCGTTTATCGCTATTGTTTTGAGGTGACAAACAAATTGTATCGCGGATTTTCTTTTTCAAGTTAGCTCTTCTAATTAGTCTCATGATTATTTTCGAGTCAAAACTATTATAGTTGAATTTGATGGAGCCTGTGGTTGATTGACTTGATCAATAAGGTTGATATATAACCCCTTTCCACAATTAACAACCAAAATGTGCACTGTCAGTGCACATCTTGGTTTTCAACGGTGCGGATCGCGTACGGAGTGTATTTTTCGTACAAATTTTTTCGCCGTGTTTTACCAGGTGCGACACTTTGAAATTATCTGCTGATGATGACAACTTGGTTGTCGAAATGCGTATACAGAATTTACAAATAGTTAATTGTGGAAAGGGGTTATATATCAACCTTATTGATCAAAACTATTATATCTCTCTACGCTTTAAATAAAATTTAATCCTTTCTCGTATCTCGCTTTTGTTAATTGGAAACATAGCAAGTGATTAATAAGAAATTTGAAAGAAGCTATTTTGAGTATCCGGTTCGTTAACTATGTAATCGAGTTGTTGTCGACATGCCTTTTCGAATTTTGATCGCAAAAGTCATACGTGGTCAACATGGCTTCTAGCAATTGTTGGATGGAATGTTAGAAGTGAAAAAACAATTCCAATTATTCTGGTTCTTCTCTCGGTATACACGTCAGCTACGCAGCTCATCATAATTAAGAGAACGTCAAACGAGCTGAAATAACTGTCCACTTCAAAGACAGTTCGGGAACGATGCGATATAATTGTGTGAAAGTTTAGGGCAAAGAACGGCCGTACCATCAACGCTGAGTACTAATGCAACTTTCTTGATGAGATTAAGGTGACGTACAGACGAGCAGACGTGACTGTCCTATCCGAGAAGCTTTTTTTCTTCGTGACAAGGCTCCATACAGCTACTGTTATGTCTCTTCACACACTAGTGTAGAAATGAATACTACAATGCTCTTAATTCCTATCTGAAGGATATCCTTCGCTTCTTCTAGGGCTGGAACTAGTCAGTAACTCGGAGAGTTAGAAAGGGTTCCCTTAATGAAAGATCAATGAAAGATCTTATAAATGGACATCACAGCATTTAAGCTAGAAGTGCGTACAACAGTCATTTAAGAATAAAAGAAATAAACCCGAAAGTATCAACAACAATTAAGTGTTTTATTTAGAAAATTAAACGAAATCTGTAACACAACTTAACAACTGCTATCAGATGGCTTAACACTCTGTTTCAATATATAAAAATAAGTTGAAATATATGAGAATCTATGTAATATGATACTGGACAGAGTATCTTGAATTAAGAATATATATATATATATATATATATATATATATATATATATATATATAATTGTTAATTTCTTTTCACTACTAGTTTTTTATTGCCAATCAATGGTCATATTATTACGAGTTCTGACCTGTACTTTAAATTACCGTCTATATATATATATATATATATATATATATATATATATATATATATAAGAAAATTGACAATATAATTTATAAGCTACTGTATAACATTTAGTTTAAGTTCCGCATCTGGAGAGTAGAGTATACCTTGTTCAAGATTAAAAGATTAAAAAATAATAGGGTTACCTTATAGAAGCCTAGAGATAATTGTAATAGGGTAGCAAAATTGGAGTTGCTTACAATTTGTTCCCAAGCTAGTGTTCGATTCGACCTCAACAAAGCACTTTAAAATTAGAGTGCTATAACAAATTTTCATTCCTCTAGGTTAGTTGCTATCCAGTTTAATTCATCCTAGCTTTTCCTAGTTTAAAAATATGTGATAATTCCAGATAAAACTAAAAAATTTACGTCACTCCTAAGGACCTTCAGTTAGATGGGGGGTCGCTTAACCAAAATTAATCCCCTTTCGCGGAAAATAAAAAACTACAAACTAAGATGGACGGCCGTCCTTACAATGAGTGTAATTTATCGACTGTTTATATTACGTATTTGATCCGACATACAGTCCTAAGAAAAATGCCTTTCCTTTTTAAGAACAACTGTCAATCAAACGTCCAATCTCCATTCTCGTTTTGACAGATCACTTCCGATCTAAATTTAGATTCACGAAAAGAAGGAAGATAACTTTCTCGCGTGTTAAACGCTCGTCGAACGACGTCGCTGTTAAAAAAAGCAAGAGGAAAGTAGTGAATTGCAAGCTCATTATTACAGCCTTTAGTTACAAAAGACCTAGAATACTTCGAATGACATTACTGATCATCCAAAATATGCAAAATTACCCTAGATGATTAAAAATAGGACAACAAGAAGAAACCTATAGGATCTGTAGATCTACTTAGGATTAAATAATGCAGATGGCGTACAATATCCTTTTAGAAGAATAAATATTGCCTCTTACAACAATAAATTAACAATTTAATTAGAGAGTTTTATTAATAGGCTAAGAAAATATAACAACGCAAGGCCGTAATGAAAAATAATTTTCAATGAAATACAAATTCATAACTCACGCCAGATAAGTGAAAGCTAGTAAGAATATGAAGCCATCTAATTGTAATGTTTACACCAAACATCTACCCAACAATATAGAGTGATGTACATAGAATGTGAATGAAGAGTACAATAAATCCGTAACACTGCTTTAACAAGGAGCAAACTTGTCGACCCGGATTTGTAGAAGAATAGCACTTAGAATAGTACTAGGAGGTAAACGATTATTATTATAAATTCTTTATTTACTATTTTGGAAGTTTCTATCTTGTTATTTATTGACTTTTATTAGGAAATAATAAATTCACGATATTTCATAATGTATTTATCATGTTCTCAAGCGGTAAAAATTATATAAGTTGTTTATTGAAGCCATTCTTCTCCCGAGCTGCAATTAAGTGGTCAAAAAAAGAAAAATAAAATAAATTAGGTACAGACTCGGATAAAAATGTCTTCAATGTGTAACATAGTTTCACCGACACATCCAAGACAAAACAAGAATGTGTATTTAAATAATCAAAAAAAGAAAAAAGAAATTTATTATTATTATTTTTTGTATCTGTTCCACGGTTGCATTTATTATGCAAAAATCTCTTATTTAACTCTTTAAGCGAACAACGTTTAACCATGTAAAGAAACAAGGTTATTAATTTTAATTGTTATTTTTTCACCGTTTGTTGTTTCCACATATACCCACATCAGTAGTTTTGCTAAATTGTTAAATATTCCCAGATTTATTACAAAATTTTTGCATACTATTTGTCATATTTTATGTTACATTACGAAAATTACATACTTGAAATTTTAATCGCGAAGCGGAGATACTATGGCTCGCTTCGAAATCCCCAAAAGCTTCTATGTTTTGCCTTTTATCGTCATTCCCGCAGTAGCGAAAAATTTACCATCACAAAAGCTTCCTGCATAACTATGTAAACAGATTTATCGTGAAACGTTTGTTTTTACATGTATACGAATGCATAAATTTTATCCTATAACAAAGCGCTCAGAAGTCATGCTGGAAACATAAAATATACCTGGTCATATACTTTAATGAACTCACGTATCATTAGTGGGAGGGAGGTAATTTCGATAATTGCACTCGAATATATTCGAAAACCAAACTGATACCTCGGACGTGTGGTATTGCACACATTCTGAACATTTCTTGAATCGCAAATAATTCTGTGAAATGTGATTGGCATCAAATATATAGGATTTCCTCCGACATGAACTCTAGGGGATGAATTAAATGAGTTCGTTGCAATCGTCCAAAGTCTCGGATCTCTATTTTAGAACGGTTCAATATTAAGCAAAGTCCCATATATAAATTATAAGTAATTATGTGTGTATATGGAATTAATTAAATGTAATTAAGTTGAGTCTGCTGAAATATTAGTTTGATAATACCGATGTGTACGGGGCACTAGAATAAAGTTTCTAGAAATGTTTATTTCAAAAATATTTTAAATGAGACAAATACGAAATTAATGCAATTAAGGTAACAACTTTTGACACTTTATCCACTTTTAAATTTTTAATTAGCTTATACGCCACAGGCCATAAGTGAGGGATCACTTATCATAAATAACAAAACACTTGTATTTTAGACACATCCGTTAGACTTTTACCTGTTTTGGTGAGAATAATTGAAATAACTGTAAATGTAAATGTTATTCTGAAAAGGATTATTCGGATTATTATTATAAATTAGATAAATATATTTGTTTCTGAAAAATATTGTAAATCCTTTTAATAGTTTTATGGCGTCTATTTTTATTTAATAGAAATATTTTATATACCCCAATAAATTTAATAGAGTTTACAACTCAATATTATTATAATGGTATTAGGAATTCATAGTAAACTATTTAGCAATTTAAAAATTAGTTTTCGTGCAGCATTTGTCCGAGTAAGTTGCAATACGAGTATTTGAAAACAGACGTAAAAGTAACTTATAAAAATGCCGAAAAGAAAGGAACTTACCGCAGAAACTCGTAGTTCTATAATAACGCTACATGGTGAAAAATTTTCACTGCGGCAAATAGCCCAAAAGTTAAATTTATCTTATCACGCGGTGCAAGGAACAGTGAAACGATATTCACAAAGTGGATCATTACAACCAATAAAACGTTGCAGAAGGCCAAGGGTAACTACCAGACTCCTCAGCTTCTAGCAGAGCTGAATGAAGGCCGTCGAAAGCCGGTGTCATTGACTACTGTAAAACGACGTTTGACAAAGGCTGGACTACATGGGCGTATTGCAACTCGAAAACCATTATTGAATCCACGAAATTGTAAAAAACAGTTACAATGGGCCCAGGACCATCAAGACTGGGTCATGGAAATGTGTAAGCAGGTGTTATGGACAGATGAGTCAAAGTTCCAAGTGTTTGGTAGTAATTGACGAGTTTTCGTTGGAAGACAAGTGGGTGAAAGAATATTACTCGAATGCGTAGTGCCAACTGTTAAACACGGAGGAGGTTCTGTGCTTGTTCGGGGATCCTTTTCCTTTGATGAAGATTTTCACTTACAACAAGATAATGATCCCAAACACACTTCCCAATGTGAATCAAAAAGAGGAAGAAGGGCTGCTGATAAATATGATTTGGCCACCACAATCACCCAATCTCAACCCTATCGAATTACTGTGGGATGAATTAGATAGAAACGTGAGAGAAAGCTAGCCACAATCGCAGAAACACCTTTGGGCAACTTACAATGGCGTGGAATAATTTACCAATGGATACGCTCCAGAAACTTGTATCGTGGTTGCCTAATATTTGTAAAGAAATCATTAAGCGCAGAGGTGGATACTTCGACGAAAGTCGAATATGATAAGAAATTCTACAGAATATGTTGAAATTACAACATACCAAACATTGTCTAACAATGTTCTACATTTACGCGGTCGTCCTCTGTCATCTAAAATATTTACCAAAGCTGTTGACAATAGCACATAAGATTCGTTACCGTTACAACTATGGCTTACATAGGAAGTTGAATATCCTAGCCTTGGTGGCAACTGTGTTGGTTTTGTTACAACTATGGCTTGCATAGGAAGTTGAACATCCTAGCCTTGGTGGCAACTGTGTTGGTTTTGTTTATCATTGTGTAATAGAAAATTGTTTTCTTTTGGCATATTCTTCAGTCCCTCTATGATGGAGAATTGTTCATATGGTTTATCTTAAAGACATTTAAACAAAGTCGTTTGGTTTTTGTTTATTAAATTCCTTGATTTGACGTTTATGAGTAATGTAGGTAATTTTATAGAATCCATTTTCAATACACACTCTTTAAGTGTTTAAGAGTCCAGTTTCTTTGTAATACTTACAATTAATAAATCAACTCAATACTATGTTTGTCGTTTAAGAACGGTTAATATTATAGTATGTTTTAATACACCGTCTAATATTCTACGTAGTTTATTTAAATTTTATTTTGATGAAGAGGACAATTCAAAAATTGCATTTATATACTTTTGAGCTACCACTTTTTCATTGCAGTAGCCGTTTTATAACATTTGTCAGGCAGTGTCATAATTTCTGCAGATATCTCTAGAGAGTGCAAAACGTTTACTGCTTGTCCTTCGAGATACGCCTTTAGAGAATGAAATTGATTTACTGCAGATGTACTGCTATTATTATTAATTAAAGAATTGAAGGTATCGTAAAATGAGAACCACTCTTTATAGCAAACATAAAATTTTGATAAATCCATAGTTGATAATTTTAGCAAATCTAACGTAGGAACTTCAAGCTTTTGCGAGACTGCATTATTAGATATTGTAAATGCCTTTCTGAAACGAGTCTCGAAGTAGAAATATTTATCTTCGAATTCGTCTCGCTCATTTGTGTTTATTTCAGGCTCATCTGAATCCCCTACCATTGCTTGAATTTTGTTAAATTCTTCAAATATATTTTGAAATTTTTAATAACGAATTTTAATCTGTTCTGTTTGTCGAGTCTTGTCTCGTTTAACAAGATTTTACCTGTTTTTGTTAGAGAGGTTTTTATTTGTCTTCTTTGGGGCTCTGAAGAAGATAATTCTTCCATATTTCTTTACAATTGTACCAGCTTTAAGGACCAATACTACAAACGTGTGTTGCAAATCGTCCTGACTTTAAGGACTAATATTATTAACATATGTATATACTGACCTATCCGTCTCGAAGGTCCAATTTATGTGGCATAACCTAGTTTGATTAACCTGTGTGCTGGTTGTGGTCAGAATATTAATTTTATTAGCTTGTGCGTTTACTCATAACGAATAAACTATTTTATTCGTTTTGTAAAGGTATGCTTGTATTTCTAAATAAAAGCCTTGTAAGGCTTTAATACATTTATTAAAATAAAATAAAACCGTTCATATAAAATGAAATTTAAAATTTTTTCTAGAATAAAATATGATCCAGTAAATATTTATCGACTGTACATTTATTTATATATACATAAATGATATGAATGCCGTCTGTATAGCAGTTTGCAACTCCGCATTAATGTATTTCAATTCTTGATAGAGTTCTACTTATACCGTTATCCAATGTGTCTGCTTAAGTTACCTATCGACAATAAGTTTTTCCGTTACTAGAGGACGTTCCTAGCGTGCTCGTATGCAATTTATTTATAAGTGAGATATGATAGACACATCTAAACATACACGATTTGAAAACGAACACACAAGAAAAGACTAGACACCTTTCAAAACAAAATACTACGGTTAGCACTCAGGGCGCCGTGGTACGTACGAAACACTCAAATACACCGCGAAACAAAAATGGAGCCAATAATCCCCTTCATAAAAGGCCAAGCTAAGAGCTTGTAGAATCAGATAAAAACACACACAAACCCGACCCTTACACACATAACGGAATACTCGACAAAACACTCAAAATACAGACGACCGCGAATTTAAATCGACAGCGAAGACACGGAGTAAATACCAGTAGTAGCAAGAACCCAAAGTCACGATTCATCAAAGCAAGGACCAGGAGTAAAAGGGCAGAGCCCTAGCTCAAATTAACTACAAAGAAGTTGAAGTTGAAGTACATGATTTGATTACGTACGAAACTCAAGAATACACAGAAAAGCTAGGCTTGAACCACTGATCACACACATCAAAAGGCAAGCAAAAAGCTTCTACAAACAGATGAAAAAGAACACTAACTCGACACTTACACCGGTAACAGAATACACAACACAACACTCCAAATATAAACGACCGCGAATGGAAATCAGAAGTGAAGACAGCGAATAACATCAATGGAATCAAACATCAGGACGAATCAACGCAATGATTAAGAGTAAAATGGCCGAGCCCTAACTCAAACTAACTAAAAAGAAGTCGAAAAGAAGTACACGATTTGAGAGGATCATATAACTACAATGTTCGGCAATCCATTACACCTAGAGTACACAACTTCAAGGATCTTGGAGTCTTGTTAGACTCGTATTTTAGCTTTTCTAAGCATATAAGTAGCATAACTACATCATCTTCCAGAGGTCTTGGGCTCCTTATTCGTTCTTGCAGAGGTTTTACTACCTTGCACACTTCGAAGGTGCTTTACGGTTCTCTTGTCCAGTCCAGTTAGAATATGCTTCAGTTGTGTGATACCCGCTTTACCATTACCAGTAGTTACTCCTGGAGTGTGTTCAAAAGAGGTTCCTCAAATATTTATCCTACAGAATTGATGGTCATTACCCTGCCTTTAATTCGACGTATGAGGGTCTGCTTGCTAGGCACAATTTCGACTTTCTTGGTATACGCAGGGAGAAAGCTAGTGGCGGTTTTCTTTATAAATTAATAAATAATTTTATTGATTCTTCTGTGCTGTTGTCCCAGGTTGATTTCCTCGCGCCTAGTTTTGACACTAGATCATCGGCAACCTTCTCAATAGCTAGGGTAAGAACCAATGTTTTCTACAAGGCTCCATTGCTACAAATGTCCAGAAGTGCCAATGTATTATTCGAGAATCCCTTTCGTTAGTTTGAATCTATTATTGTTAGTTCAGTTTTTTTTTTGTATGACTTGACTTTTTATTTGTAGTACATTAACTGCACTTATTTTTGTTTCAATTTTAATTTTATTCTTAAGTGCGTTATGTCCTGTAAATAGTCTATGTAACTGTTGCGCATTAAAGATTATTATTATCATCCGTTTCCTATTAGACCAGGATTATGGATCCCCTTCGCATAATTTAGTGAAGTAGACGATTAGAGCTTGAACGTTTGGTTAGAGTGAAAGCAGCATATAAAGATAGATCTTCGTCATGCAAGATGCTCGCCCGACTCGCGTCTCCCCTAAAATCGCTAGACAAAAGCTATAGAAGACTTGTATAAGGGAAAATTGTCCGCCATCGCATATCGTATTTAGATACTGCTTGGCAAGGAAGAAAACACGAAGTGCGCTTCCTGAAGTAGTCTTATGGTCTCGCTGGTACCAAATTTGACTAAAAAACAACAATGAGTAATGTAGCTTGATAGAACATGTATCGACCACACGTACAAGGAATGTTACGAGTATTATTGTAAATTGAAAAAACAGTTGCTGGACCACATTTGTTCACTTTGAATTTTGCAATATAGCAGTCTATTCGACATGTAATTGTAAATTTATTTGATAGATCTATTATTTTCAGAATTTTAGGATTTACCATCAAAGAGCAGATTATTATTACATAACTAGAAACTTTGTTGTAGTGCCTCGTACACATCGGTTTTATCAAGATAATGTTTTAGAAGGCGTCAGTCTAATTATATCCAATTAAGTGCATGTACAAGTACTTATAATTTATGGCTATAATTAATTGCAGTACTTTGTTTAATATCGAACCGCTCTAAAATAGACGTCCCAAGCTTTGGACGGTTGCAACGAACTTATTTAATTCATCCAATAGAGTTAAATGTTAGGGGAAATCATATATATTAGATGGGAGTCACATTTCACACAATTATTTGCAATTCGAGAGATGTTCAGAATTTAGCCAATACCACACGTTTCAGGTAACAGTTTGGTAACCGGGTATACTCTAGCACAATTATCGAAATTACCTCGCCACCATTAATAACGTATTACGTAAGTTCATCAAGTATGTAACCTTATAACTCTTTGTTATAAGGTAAAAGTTATGCATCCGTATACATTTAAAAACGAACGTTTCTCAACAAATCTTCTGAAACGAAACTTCTGTGTTAGTAAATTTTTCGCTACTGCGAGAACAACGGAAAAAGTAAAACATGAACGCTTTTGAAGCGAGCTGTGGTATCTCCGCTTCGCGATTAATATTTCAACTATGAAATTTTCGTAATGTAATATAAAATATGACAAATAAAAATATTTGCCATAATTTAAGCATCACAAAATTGCTGATGCGACTATATGTGGAAGAGAACGTGTTGTAAAAATAACGAACAAAGTTAATAACATTTTTCTCCTTTTAAATAAAATGTCAAGTACATGAAAGTGTGGAATATATTCTGTTTTTTTTTTTTTTGGTTGTTTTAGTAAATTGTTTCTTCGTTGAAGCCATTTTTTTTCTGCCTGTACTTAATTTATTTTCTTTTTCTTCTTTTGACCATTGAATTGCAATTTGTTGGAAAAGTAGCTTCAATAAACTACTTATACAATTTTGAGCACTTGAAAACGTGATAAATATACTATGAAATGTTGTAAATTTATTATTTCTTAATAAAGGTTGAGAACTAGCAAGATGGAAACGTCCAAAATAGTAAATCAAGTATTTATTATAGTAATAATAATCACTTGCCTCGCAGTGCCACTTTAAGCGGTCAAAAAATGTGAAAATTACCAGTCCGACGAATTTATTCCTCGTTAAAGCAGTTGTATGGAGCCGGACATTGTCACGAAGAAGAGAAACTTCTCGAATGGTCACGTCTTCACGACCTCATCAATAAGATTGCATTAGTACTCGGAATTGATAATACGGCGGTCAAGCAAAAAATCAACAAGCAAAAAATTGTCTAATGACAAGCGAGTTTTGGTTTTTACGGAGGTTGATTTTCCCTTCATGCGCCACTCCATTTTGCTTCATTTCGACGAAGATAGAAAAGCAAAAACTCGCTCGGTTTTTTCTTTTTACTAAGCAGGCTTGGGACTCAACAGGCAGATTTTTCTCAATCCCAAATCGTATTTGATCATTACCTGTATGCTATTAAACCCGATGCCGAATTTCTCAAATATTTTCGTAACTGTAAAGTGCCGATCTCCCTCAATGAGTCGCCGAAATACGGCGATGTTTTCAGAATTTTCGCAGGTTCGAGAACGGCAAAAATGACGTTCAATTTTAACGCTATCACGACCGTACTTCAATTCTTTGCATCAAAGTTTCACACAATTACATCGCATCGTTCCCGAACTGTCTTTGAAGTGGACATTTACTTCAGCTGGTTTGACGTTCTCGCGAGTGAGAAACTTAATTATGTTGCGCTGTGCAACTGACGTGTATACCGAGAGGAGAATCGGATCAATTGAGATTGTTTCCTCAGACCTGATCGTCCATCCAACGATTGCTAGAAGCCACGTTGACGCCGTATGTCTTTACGGCCAAAATTGAAAAGGTATGTTTGTATTTAATCGTCCCTCGTAATAATAATACAGCAATGGAAAAAATCTGCAACTTGACTATACAGATAACGCATAAACTACTGAAAATGGATCTACCGAACCTATTTTGACTGAAATACAGGCAACTACTGAGTTGGGAAATTACTTAGCTAGGGATCATCAAAAAAAGATACGGTCTATTATTTTACAATTAAAGAACAAATAGTACGCTAGAACAAAAACAGAAGGCACAAAATGGTAGTCCCAAACAGGAATAATACATTAGAAAATGCAGACATTTCGGAAGTAGCCAGAGCGCCTAGATGTTAGTTTAAAATCTCGACAAACTACACAAAACCACCTGATAGATGACAAAATATAAACAAGCGTAACCAAATTAACGCGAATCGACCCTGGAAACAGCACAACGCTGCCAAAGCTTTTGTACAGAAAAAACACATGCATTATTTGTACAGAAAAAAAAAATTTACTGTTACTAAACAACATAAACACATAATTAGCAAATTACATACATCACACAAGCAACTTAGAAGACCTACACCTGCTGAGCTATACAGCAGCTGCTACTACTATAATTCTAAATAAACAATTTATTTATTATATAATTTATCATCATATATCATTTATGCTATACAAGATAGCATAAATGAGCAAAGAAAACAACAAGACTTGAAATCAAAATAAAGAACATAAAAAAAGATTTAGGAAGACTGACGATTATAAATTTCAACCAAATATACGGAATTTCTAATATATATTCAGCAAAAGTTCTACTGAAATTCAAAATGAGTTTTTATCATATAATGAAATCGTTGGTTTTGAAGGGACATTGCCTTTTCAGTCTAAAAAATAAAATGGAAATTTACGCCCCTTCATTAAATATTTAATTTAGGACAAGAGTTAACAAACATCTTTCTTCGCCACCAAGTATGGTACCGCAGTTGCAAACAAATTAAATAAATAAAACTTTACGGAGAGACAAAACGTGGAAAGGAAGGGTTGCGAAAGAAAAAGAATAGCTGGCCGTAAAAGAAAACCTTACCATCTCACTTTATGGAGAACAAACAGGAAAAATAAAGGTATTTAGATCCCCAATTTAGTCGCACAATGTCCATTGTGATGTGAGATCAAAAACATTTATTTATTTTATTACTGTATTCTTTTTTTAAGAAAATTAATTTTTAATATATTTTTTTAACTAAAAGTAAAATCTAGTGTTTGGTTTGTATTAAATCTAAAATAATCTAAATAAATATAAAATGATATCAATAAAACATATACAGTTGCAATCTGTAAACAATGACAATGAAATTCCTACGATTCTTTCCATATATGTAAAATAAAAAATAAAATAATATATCTTAGAAAATGTGTCGAATCGATATTGTTTGGCTTTTAGTTTTTCTATTATATGACAACATTTAGTGGTTTTTAATGACAAGGAATTATTGGATAGAGCTTTATTCTCTTGTCAGTAACATAGACCTTTAATATCTTATTTAAATAATATGTCAAAAAAATTAAAAAATGTTTTCTCAGATTTAGCCATGGTGGTAGCGTGCTTCTTTCAGTTTCGTCGACAATCTTTCTCCGAAAACTTTCTGAAGACATATTGTTACCTTCTACTCCTAGTTATATCTGCGCATTGTTTTTAGTTGTTAACAGGATTCAATTCTACACACTGTGAAATTATTAACAAGACAACGTTTGCGATAACATTAAAATGAGGAATTCTTTTAAATAGCTAAGTACCTTGGATATTCCATAAAATCTACACCTATCCTTTTTCCAAGAACGAACGAATTTGTACACGCAGGCTATTTCTTAGTATATTCTCTTTAATATTAAATTATATTTAATTTAATCCTAATTCAAACTTTTAATCCCTTTTGTCACAGAATAATATTCGCCAGGTAATTATAATCAATATTAACTTACTAATTTATTTGCTTTTGTTGTATAACCAATATATTTAAAGCAAGTCGTGTGACATATCATTTAAAGGCGCTTTTTGCGACACAGTTTTTAATGATCATTTTTAATGTTATCACCATCCTTTTAATCATATTAAATTAATTATTTATTAATCTCGGTGTTGAAGTGCTTCTCATTGATTCATTTCAAATTCACAACAGCGATTACTTTCGCCCAATCGATTCTTTTAAATAGCCAATTTTTAGAAATTTCCTCGCTTCTATCACATTCATTTCAACTCCAAAACACGTTCACGTTCCTGAGTTATTATTTTGGAGTAACCCCGTACGTACACGTAGTATTCAATGTACATACATATATCCCGTTCGGCTATAAACAAGATGCCCTGCCCAGGGATACACATACACACGACCGGCCACCCGTTCTTCTAAATTCTTCTGCAAAGATTTTTTCACTGTTAGTGTTTCTTGGAAAAGTATTTACTAACCAAAATGAACAACACGAACTTGTAATTAAACAGGCTGTATCAATCAACAAAGTGCTCTTTCAAACTAAAAATTCAAATAGCCAGCGACCGTGAGGGATAGACATATTTATCGTTCATTTATTTACGATTAGGCAAGCAGAGATTCATTTACTCGATATCACTGAAATTATCAGCCGGCTGTGCATTCATATAAATTTTTTTGTAAAGATTTTTCGACTTTTAGTATTTCTTGAAAAAGTATTTATTAAGCAAAATTAACACCAACTTGTAGTCAAAAAGCACCGCCAAAGTGTTCTTCCTGAGTCAACATATATACAGTAAGGGACCGTAGTATATGCACATTCATTGTTCTTATATTTGTGAATAGGCAAGCGGAAATTCAGTCACTACTAATACACGCTATAATCAGGTAGGAAAGTTAGTAATACGTATGGTGTTGAATGGTTTGTGTCTTACTAAATGGTTTTACAACATGTTAATTAATTATTGTTTAACCTATTTTTTTTGCAGATTCATTCAGTACGTAGATGTAGAAATACACACGTTAACAATTATTACACTAATGGATAGTATATGATAGATGCAATACAAAGTAACTTTAAATAGTTGTTAATAATTGTGCAGTATCGGATGACTATTAAGATTTAAGATTACTTGAGATGATCAGCAAGCCATTCCCGCTTAACCTTTTGAGATCTATTGTTCTCCTTAAGTTTCTTCGATGTCTCTTGGCTTCTTCTTATTCGCCTGTCGAAATTTCGATTTTTGATTTTGATTACGGATGATATAGACGATGCTAAAAGATTGTATATTATATGTATGCATGTACAAAATAACATGAAGAATACTTTTATTTTCCATTACACTTCAAATTTACCATTTGCCAAATTTTTTCCATTTCGGTAGTATTCAAATACTTCACGTGCCTACTATCTCCCAACTAACGGGTCTTCCAATAGGGACTTCCAAACTTTGACAGTTGATAGCGGCCATATTATTGAAGCTACATCTGTCCAATTGGCTGTCATTTATTCAGTCTATTTTAGCAAATCATGGTAAATGGATATAGCGTTCAGCAATACGTGGAAATGATAAAATTGTTTTATCAAAATGGGTGTTCTGTTCAGGCAACGTTCCGCGCCCTTTGCCCATTTTACGGTAGCCATAATCGTCTTATCGAGACGACTATTCGCAGTGTGGTGGATAAATTTGAGTCCACTGGTTTAGTAAACAATAAACCAACACCCATATGACGACGAAACGCAAGATCTGCCGAAAACATCGTCGCTGCCCGTGAGAGTGTGCAGGAGAATCCGAGGCAGTCGATTTCGCGTCGCTCACAAGAACTTGACCTTTCGCAGACCACAACTTGGCGAATTTTGGGTCGTGACTTGGGCCTACACCCGTACAAAATTCAACTGACCAGAAATTGAAGATAAATGACCATAGGCAACGACGTGTGTTCGCTGAATGGGCCCTGGAGCAGTTGGAAACTGGCCCTAATTTTCATTAAAAAAATCATCTTCAGCGGTGAGGAACATTTCTGTATGAATAGGCACCTCAATAAACAAATGAAATCCAAGAGCGTCCAATGCATCCCGAAAGAGTTACTGTTTGGTGTCTATTTTGAGCTGGTGGCGGCATCGGTCCCTATTTCTTTGAGAACGACGATGATTATCAACTTCTTTTGGCCTGAATTGGATGATATTCATACCAACGGCATGTGGTTTGAACAGCACGGCGCTACGTGCCACACAGCTCATGCCATGTTACACATTCTGCACTAGAGATTTGAGGGCATGGTCATTTCACGTGGAGGTGATGTGAACTGGCCACCGAGATCGTGCGATTCGACCCCGTTAGACTTTTTCTTGTGGGGTTTTCTTAAGTCGCAGGTGCGAATAGGCCATAAGCCACAGTGGCCCTCAAAGCCAACATAACCCATGCTATCGGTCATATTCAGCCAGATTTATGCGCCAGAGTCATGGAAAATTGGACATTTCGGATGCGCGCCACCCAGCGAAGCCGTGGCGGACATTCGTGCGATTCGCTTCATACATAATAGCATCAATAGGCCTTTCAAACGAATATAAAATTTCGATGATATCTCACAGGCACTTTATTTTACTTAAATTTAGAGATAGGAAACGCCTAATAAGAGACCTGTTACATGCTTTTTAAATTATGTTCACCATATGTCCATCTTCTTAGAAAAATTCTAGATTTATTATACTTGTCATCATTATGTTAGCATCATTTCTAACTTTTATGTATATATCTAAAATACATCCCTTACATGTCCTACAGCCTGTTTAATTTAATATATATTTTTTTAGCAATATGTTCAATTATTTCGTATACTTCTGCATATAAGTCACATATATAATATTCACAAAAATCTAGCAGATATTGACAATAATTGTGATATTAATATTGGACTGATTCGTGAAAATTCATGACTAAATAAATAAATACACAGAGTGTTAGTTAATATACATGACAATTGTTTCACCACACATTAGAAGTCACGATTTTGGGTGCTCCAGAGCGAGCGTTAATCAACACAGCTTGTTCTACCACGTTTAAAGACATTTACCCATCTACTTATTGTGCCGGATGATGGAGCAGATTCACCTAATGTTTCCCGTAACTCATCTTTTATTTCGGTAGCTTTCATACCCTTAATTACGAAGTATTTAATTACCGCACGATATTCTGCTTTTTCAATTTTAACAAAACGACGTGTTGCTTCTTTTTCAATCGGCTGTCAAAAATAAACTAATCAACCGATTTATCTAAATATCGGAATGTAAACATATAAATAGGCAACCTAAATTACAGTGCATTTGTTTTACCAATTAGAGCGCCACGTATGTGTCATTCTCACTACTTGTCAAACTATCCTCGTAACACCATATCGAGTATCTCACCCTGCCAGCATGGATTTGTTCGTGGAAGATCTACTGTAACAAATCTTGTGACCAATGTCACGTTACTAATGAACAGTTTGATACGTATGCTCAAATAAATAGTGTACACTGATTTTAGTAGTGCTTTTGATGCAATAGGTAATATAATTCACAGATCAATCGAATATTCTCTTGCATCTGGGATTTCTCTGGGATATCATTTGGGACCACTATTGTTTGTTCTTTTCATTAATGACTTGTTGACATCCTTGTCATGTCCTGTACTGGCCTATGCGGACGAATTAAAAATTTATCAGTCTATTAAGTACTAACATGATATCTTTCAGATCCAATATACTCTGTATATAATTACATAGTGGTTCTCTACACCCAAGTTATAGTTAAACTTTAAGAAATTCTTTTTGCCTCTTACAAATCCATTCTATCGACTCAGTACATTACATAATAAGTGTAATCTCACAAAAGTTAATCACGTGAAAGAACTTGGCGTTTTATTTGATTAGAGCTTAACATTTCCATTACTGCATCCAAAACTTTAGGTTTTGTACTGCGCACTTTCAAATTTTTCCAAAATTTGTCTTTATTAAACATGTTCTTTAGTTCTGCTGTCAGCAAATTGAAATATGCTTAATTCGTTGTTAAGAAGACGTAATGAGCAGTCCCTACAGAAACGTCAACAAATTCATACAGCAAGATTTCTATGGAAACTTATTCACAGGTTTAGTTACTCCCTAAAATTTACTTTCTTCACTTATTTTTTTTTGTACTCCGTTTATCCTCTCGCTCCTGTCCTACTTTTACCTCGAATTAATTTTCCTACAGTTTTTATCTCAATGTGCCGAAATAATTATAAAAATAATCACTTAATAATAACATTTTTTTGATTCTATTAATAAACTGCAATGAGTTATTTTTAGTTTTTTTTTCATAACATACTTTTTTAAATTTTTTGGTTATATTTGTTTCATTTCATGTATTTCTCATGAATACTTATGTATATTTCTTCTATTTGTCATGTAACAGTACATCGTTGGATATAATAGAGATTATTATTACTATCCATTGTTTGGTTATATCTTTTCTTTGTTTAAAGAAACTGAAACAATATTTTCCTGAAAAATTATAGCGTGATAGACAAAAATTATTGATTCATCTCAATTCATTATAAGGAGATACTTTTATATTCAGGAAAAACAGAGTTTTGTCTTACTGTCTACTTTAAGCAAAAACGAAACTGATAAAATAATCTTCAATACTTACCTTTGCAAAATTAATTATTCTCATTTCAAAAGATTTAGGTTGAACACCAATGACGGGGACTAGTAAAGTATTTGGCTTAGAATATAATGTTCCATTTCCATTCAAGTTTTTCTCTGTCTTCTCTGTCTTTATCCCTTTATTAAATCTTGTCAATAAAATTTGTTCTTCCGAACGATCGTTGGAATTTCCTTTTGTCTAAAGAAGAAACAAGTCGAAAACAGTATAATATCTGAGTTTATTATATCATAAGACTTATTTTAATAACATTATCACAAACGTATTACTATAAAATACATTGTATACAAAATTTTTGAAGCCTCTTATTTCAAATCTGGATAATAAAAGCTTCTACAGTAGTATACTCCCAGATTCTTTTTTATGTTTGAATCGTAAAATGCGACAACACAACACCGGTACAGACCACCCTCCTGACAGTCTTTAAGATAATGTTATAGATTTACGTTTACGATTGGATTCGAGAGCCTCGGGTAAAAATAAATCTACGGAAGTCGATAAACTCTTAAAAAGCCTGTGAGTTATAGACATATGTTATTTAGCAATTTCTACTTGTTATAAGTCTACAACTTAGACAAAACTATTAAAGCAACAGTAATTTAATATCTTCAATAATATACACTGCTTTGAATAAAAATTGGAACACCAAGAAAAGAGCAAGTCGAAAATAACCAAATTTATTTGACGAATTATAGACAATATCATAAATAAATGAATGCCTTTACTTCATTTTAATTTAAATGAGAATATAATAAGACACTCGACTTCCTACGAATAAGAACCAAGAATAACAAGCTAGTTTCATATGACACTGATCAGATTAGCAACTAAATTATAACTTGAGGGACATCAACTTATATGATTTCTATTAACTTCCATAGAGGGTCAATAGAGTGCATCTAATTCATTTTCAGAAATCGCGAACAGTATGATAGTGAGTAGACCAGAGTAATACAGATAGGTTGCCTTAAGTAAAACAATTGAATACGTTTTGTGTCAAATATAACTTTACTGATATTTTACTTCTCATAACCTATAATATGAGGGTCCGTTTCTTAATAATAAGAGAAATACTATCAATATCATTAAAATATATTTATTTCCATATTCTACATACTTTTATCTATTTTTTTATATAATTTCCATTTTTGCTCAAATAAAGTAGTCTAAAAAATCTGGCGCCTATGAAGAAGCTCAATCCACGACTGCAGTTTTCAATTCTTCGTCCTCATTGAACCGTTGACAACCAAGGAACTCCTTTAAGTACCGAAACAGGTGAAATTGATTCAGTGCAAGGTCTGAATTGTAATGTAAGTAATCAAGCCCCATCCAAAGGACCTGATTAGGAGCGACATCACACCGAAAGACAGTAAGTCACGCCGCTTGTTTTTCACAATACGCCGGAATTTTCTTAAGGTCCCACAATATGCATCGGCAGTTGTCATGATCTTTCGTGCAGAAATGGTCTGTTTGGCTTTCACTTATCTTGGTGATGATGTGTATCACCATTCCATTGACTATCGACTGGATTCAGGAGTCATATGAGACACCCAAGACTCATCTTCTGTAACGATGTGATCCATTCATTTCCTTGCTGAGCGTATCGAGCCAAAAACGATTAAACACAAAACAGTCTTTTTGTTTTGTGATCATCAGAAAATAGTCTTGGAACCCACCAACAACACAATTTTCGATACTTCAGTTTCTCAGAAAAAATGTACAAAACTGACCTCGAAATCTGTGGAAATCTTCAGAAATCAAAGAAGGTCGGCGTGGGTGTAGCTTATCATGCACATTATCCACTCGTCTTTAAATATTCCCACACTTTCGAACATTACTATCACTCATAGCATTATCACCGCACGCTTCACAAATCTGACGGTGAATATACGCTGTTGCCAAGTTTCTTGCACTCAATAATTGTCGACGGGCGAATCAATTTATAAACTTGTGTACTTCAGCACACAGACAGACGATACAGCGGCGTCTAAATGCCAGCAAAGCATTCTGGAATCAGACTTGCATGCGCACTGAGGCGATCGCACGTCATTCTCACACTCATTCACAGACGTACCCTATTTAAAAATAACCCTCGTAGTATCAATTCGCTTACCATAATATCTTAAGTAGTGTTTAACGAAAGAAGTTTTTTTGAATATTTATTAAACTTCTCAAAAATTCATAATTAATGGTATGCATACATCACTAACAGCACTGTATGCACTGCTAACGTTCGGTTAGCAGCGCATGCTTCGAAGAAGTGCAAGAAGTGTAGCATGTAATAAATGTGAATACACTCTTACCCTTTTAAGCGGCGTTTTCAGTATACAGATGCCGTCTGTAAGATCGGTTAAATATTTGCAACACAAGTACGTTTCAACAGTTCTTCATGTAACTATGTTCGCCGTGGAAAATAAATGTCCCTAATATGCACGGAATGCGGAAGGATTAAAGAATATGTAGACCTACTCTGTTATTATTATTTACTTTAGCAATAATATTAATATAATATTTTTTATTTCTAAAGCAAATAGTATGTTAACAAAAGGTTCAGATTTTACCAGAATAAAACAAATTTTTGGTAATACTAGGTCTACGATTCCGTTAAATATTAACGAAATTATTTTATTATGCAAGTATTTCATCATTAGTTAGCGAAAGGCCATTCTCTGTATATAAGATCATTTGTTTCTCACGACAAACACAGTTACATGGAGAAACTGTTGAAACATACCTGATGCTGAAAATATTGATCCAAATTTATCTACTTTGCTTAAAAGGGCAAGTGTTTATTTACATTTATTACCTGCTAAACCACTTGCACTTCTGCGAAGTGCGCATCGTTGATCGAAAGGCTCGCAATGTCAACTGTATACATCACTATACCACACACGGATAGAAAAGTAAGATTCTTGGTTCTCCCCAACAAATCTGAGTCGAACGAATACGCGTTACTAGATGTCTCTATTCCTAGACATAGCTGTGCCTCTTCCGGGATCATTATGAACATCACTCACGACGATTTTCAGTCAACAACTGCAACAAAAGACTCTCAAAAGATCATCCTTCAGCACAATATATAAAAATTTCGATTGCAACTAGCACGGATCTGGATAAATTTTTGGTAAGATTTGCAACCGTAGATGAGACCTGTGTTCATCACCTTTATCCTGTTACGCCTCTCTCTACACTAGATCTTAGTGTAGATAGTAGCACCAAAAGTCTTTTTGGTGCTAGCTTACCTTTAAGAAAGATTTAAAATCCTTTGTTAGGAACTAGTCAGTTAATTCGGAAAGTAGGGAGGTTCCTGTATAAAAGTTTTTAAGGGGCGCTACAGTATTTGTTCCTACAAGTATCCCTGCTAATGCTGAAGCACGTGGATCCTCCAATACGTGCTAATGGCAAAAACTTTGAGCAATGCCAAAATAAAACGTTGAAGATGATATTGGAAGAAAACTCGAAGTTAATTTTAAACAATTAACCCTCAGTTATCGTGAACGATTGTTAAAGGAATTTTCCTGTGCGAGAGTAATACAAAATGATGGTGATATAACCACAAACACGTCAATTTCGTCAAAGGATTCTCACTAAATATATGAATACAATTTTTGACGAAGCAACATTAAGGCGTACCAGAATCCGACAATTAGTTGAAGGAATAAACGTTTCCCGGCCGTAAACCCAAATTAAACCACTATGTTAAAAGTTAAAGTACAATAGCTCGTTAAAAAGTGTCGTTCTCGAATGTTCCTTTAGCTTAACAAAATTCTACGGAAGGTATTCCGAGCTCTTGGACTAGATTCAATGACATCGAAATTTCTAATTAACACATAATTAAATGAAATAGCAATGAAGCAGGGAAACATCAATACCTTAACCTTGTTAAAAACCAGACTTACGGTATTACTATCGTGACGACACTAGCGATACCACAAAAGGAAAAGTCAGTTTTAATTAGTTAATCTCAAGACAAAGTGCCACTAGCATTAGCAACTCGACAGCACAGAACCGTAACGGATCAAGTCTAGTGGTAATTATGCTTTTAATAAATTCCAATGAATCGATCGATGATTGAAAATTGGACGGGTTACTACATTCACATAGAATGTTAAATTACTTCGTACCGCGAGGTACACAAAATTTTGAACGAAGGTCAAAACGAAAATATACATATGTCTATATCCGTATATGAAACTGAAATTAGAATACACAACCTAGATAAAAGTTTTGAGTCTCTTTCTCCACCCATAAGTTTACACTAACCTTTTTCGAAAATAGGAAAAGGTTTCTTTCGTCTAATAATTACATCGTCAGCACACCGTTACGATACAATATTATACGAATCTTATATCGAAAGACATAAAGAATTGCAATTAAGTGTTTTGTTTCATCAAAATAAATCTTTAGCTGACAACAATTGCATTATAATGGTTAACATCCACAGCATTAGTATCGTAATTTTTTAACAGCTTTCCTATTCTTAAAATAATTAAAATTCATTACTCCTGATTACAGACTGACAAAACAATAAAATGATTATTTTTTTAAGAAGCAAAATCATTTATCACTAATAAACCATATGTATTAACATTCCTGGTGATTTTATTAAAAACTAGTTTGTTTCAATCTACCTAATTGTTTCTAATAGTTGATTGTTGACGTGAAATTCAATTAAACAAAGGAATAAATAAAACACTTTATCTAAATTTCATGCTATCATATATTGTATTTACTGCGACTAGTCGTCCGACATTATCGAACAAGTACAATACACGTTTCAATCCCTTTTATATAAGAAACGGAAAGCAATAATTAAATCCGAGTATAAGAAAGGAATAAAATATTAAGATTAATTATTGGCAATAGAACTTTCATTGAAATCTATAAATATAAATAATAGGAAACATTAATGAAATTATGGCGTACAATTAGAGTAAGAGATTAAAATATAAATAATGAGTGCTAATAATTAAGATAAATGTAAAAGAGGTAAATCGTGTCTAATTTATCATTAAGAAGGGTAACAGAATTGAGTTCATTACACTTATTAATCTCTATACAAAGGGTGCTAGGAAAGTTTTGCAATACAGCTTTGTTTATTTAATTTTTTTAAAGTAATTTCCTCTATACTCAATACACTTCTCCATCCTCCGAAACCAATCTTTAAACCAGTTCTGCCAAGTTTCACTAGGGAGTAAAACAAACTCGTTGTCCCAAACACGCAGAAGGTCCTCATCACTGGAAAACCGCCTCCCTTTTAGCTTCATTTGCACATGCGGGAACAGTGCAAAGTCGCAGGGAGCAAGATCTGGACTGTAGGGAGGGTGCTCGAGAAGTTTCAATCTTGTCGTGGTCAAATATTCGGTGCAGGCTTTGGCGCGGTGAGCTGGAGCATTATCGTGATGAAGAAACCAGGTGTTCATTCTTGACTTTGGCCGCAGGTTCTTTATAGATCCAATGAGGTTAAGCAGGCACAGTATACCACTTAGCTGTGACTGTCTTCTGTGTGTCCAAAACGACGCGATCCACAATTCCACTCGATTTGAAAATACAGCTATCATTTTCTTCTTTAGAGATCGGGGTTTTCTGATAACTACGGGTGTGTCCTCATCATCAAAGACCCAAACTTTGTTTTGAGCTTTGGTCGGCACATCGTAATTGTACAGCCAAGTCTCATCACCGGTCACGATGTTGTTCGCATACCGAGATTGTCCCTTATTAAACTTTTTTAGCATCTCCCGGCACCAAGTCACACGTCGTGTCATCTGTTCTTCAGTCAGTCGATGCGGCACCCACAGAGAACAAAGTTTCTTCACGTGTAAATGATCATGCAGAATCAAACGAATTGCTGGTGCATTTAAGCTACCCTCTATCTGTTGGTAGATCACTCGCCTATCCTCACCAAGCATTTTCCTCACAGTATTAACATTTTCCTCCGTAACTGACGTTCGTGGCCTTCTCGACCTCTCAGCATCCTCCACAGTTAAATTTCCTCTTTGGAATTCTCTATACCACCTGAATATCGTTTTGTGATGTGGACAAACATCACCTAGTGCAAGAGTTATTTCTTCGAAGCACTGGTCTATGTTTAAACCACGCACGAAAGTATAACGCAAAACTGCACTTATATCATTTCGTGACCACGATGCCATCGCAAGCACTTTACACTCTCACTGCTAATGAATAACTGAGCCCATCGACATGACACGGCGGCTACTGTGCACGAATAAACATGTCTCAACATGTAGCAACAAGCGGCTTCCTACGATTCTTTGTTGCGCCATATTGAAAAACTTTCCTAGTACCCTTTGTATGTGAAGGATTTCTGGTTTAAAATCTTTATGTATATTATGGTTCGGTTCTTTTAGATGTTTATTTTCTTAGAGTCATTTCTTTGGCATTTTAGACTTCGTAGATGTTCTTCTATTCTAATTTTGAATGTTCTTCCCAATTGGTCAATATACATACTATTTCATTCAGGGCATAAGTTTATAAACACCGCATTTCTCCATAGGATCAGTTTTATCTTTTGCGTTAAACAATATCTTGCCTAAATTAATATCTTTTTTTAAAACTATGTTGTTACTGGGGCTTTTATTAAGGAACATTGCTACTTTCTCAGATAGAGTCCCAAAATGGTAATATTTCGAAAGGTTTTCCGGTTTTATTATTAATGTGGGTATAAATTATGTTAAAATTGTATTTACGTTCTTTTTTATTGATTAAGCCGTTAATTTTTTTGGGATATTATTATGTTTCGCCATAATTTTAATGAAATTTAATTCTTTTTGTCTCTCTTTAAATCAGCGGTATGCGAGTACCACTGGATCATGGAGTTATAAGCCATTAGTTTCTGCGATAATGGATGATCATGGATGTAGTAGAATCTGAGTACATTTGTTTCTTGTATATTTTAAAATATTATTACTGTTTCGCGTTATAGTAAGATCTAGAAAATTAATAATTTTTCAATTTCTAATTCTGTGTTAAAGTTGACCGAAAAATGTACGGAATTCAAAACGTCGGAATATGATTTAAGTTGTCTACCAGTACCGGAGAACTCCTATTATATCGTCTACGTATCTAAACCAAAACGGAATGTTTTTATTTGATAAGGAATGGCTTAAAATAGTATTTCCTGATGCATCTGTAAAGGTATCCGCTAAAAGAGAACTCGATGGTGAACCCATCATGAGTTTGTCTTGTTGGTATAGGATATTATTAAATTGAAAATAATTTTCACATATACAAATTACGAAAAGGCTCAAGATATCTAATTTAATAATGGCGAGAATATTTGAATTATCTAAAATTTGTTCTATTAAGGGGATACATTCTTTACTGGGAATATTCGGAAGCATATTAGATATTTACTAATTATTTCTGGTTGTGTTGAGAACAATCGTTTCTTAAATTTGCTTATATTTTTGGAATAAAATTTTTCATAATTCCGTGGTGCGATTTGTTTTTTATTATATATTTTTAGTTACATTTGTGGAACTACAAATGGTATTTCCAAGGTGTATTATATATCATGTATTCTAGTATATTTTTCCTTAAGTAACATACTGTCAGTACTATATTTATCCTTGAAATGATATCAAAATACAAATAAATATGAAAACTGTTATGTAGTTTAAATTCTGGCAAAAAAACAATTACTAAATTTCTATAAAAACATTATTTATAGCTAGAATCACTATACGATTACTAAACATCCTATAGTAATATTAATAACAGTTTAACTAATAATAAAACTCGAATGGTTCCATAATTACACAGGTACATTATGCTGATGGAAAAGCATTTTCTTCTTTGCCAAATGAAACCGCCCTCTTTGATTTTGTCATTCAATTGTTGCAACAAATTGTAATATTACTCGCCATTATTGTTTGTAAATGACAATAAGTTAAAATGACGAAAAACTCACGTTCTTCGGGTAAATTAAACTTTTTTATTACACAGTGTAGGTGAAGGTGAATCATTTAACTCAGCTTTAACTCAGTTTATAAATTTCTAAAAGTTCTAATATATGTATGTATTTAGTTTATGTCCCTTCTTTTCTATATGTGTTATTTTTTATTCATTATTTAACATATGTTAATTATTAATTAAACGATTACCGAAAGAAGAATTCGTTTTTTTTACTTATGTATGAGTTACTATATTTTAATATAAGTTTGTTAAAAGATCTGCTTGTCCAACATAAACACCGAAGCACCTGCTTTTTTGCTGTTATGGATTTTTTCCTTGTTATTTTTAAGATATTTGGTATTATTAGTTCTTAATGCTACTTGTAAACTTTGTTTCTTAGGAAATGTTATCAATTTAATGTGCGAAGGTCCACTTTATAATTGCTAATATTTAAATTATGTTAATTTACCTTACAACACCGATAAACAGAATTTAAATCTCTCTTCAGTAATTCGCAATTATTAATCACTTTAGTCAAATCAAAATCTTTAAATCATCAGCATTAAACAAACATTCGGAAGACATATTACTAATATTATCCTTAATAAATTTAAGAAGTAAACACGGACCTAGAACTGATCCTTGGAGCACTCCACTAAATATTGACCGCAAATGTCTAAGTAATCTGACAAATATTTAACAAAGGAACAAAAATTATTGTCAGTGGATTTACATCTAAAGAACTGGAGTTGGCAAGCGACTAAAAACGTGACCGTGCATTTATTATCTTCAAAAGTAATTAAATAATTAAGACTTAATGCGGAAAACCTTTAGTGTAACTACACATCTGTAATTTATATCCATCTTTTATAATTTTTAATTTCAATCTTTCATGATTAATACAAAAAAGTCCAAATATAACCCCATAATCGTAATTAAAAGTTTCCGTTGCTTCCGTTTAGCTTAGAGAAGTCGGAAATTTGCACCGAAAACTTGTAAATTCCACGTAATGAAGCCATTTAGTCTTTATACGACGAAAAATTTCAGCGATTTTTTTACGTGAACGTTTCAGTGGTTGCTCGGGTATTATGCAGGTCATGTAAAAGAAGATTATGGCTAACAGTGCGAGAAGGAACTTTAAAAATTTGAATAACGTTCCAAAGGAAGTTTCGAAAATAAACGAAGTGGATTGGAGATCGAAATCTCTTTAAATATATAATATCTGTATACGTATTCTATAAATTTGTTTTAAAATTATTTAAAAAATAAAATAATAAATGATATATCATGCTATGTTAGTTTTGCGATTTAAAATTTTTTCATTTCGTTAAGAAAAAAAATCGTTTTTTTCAAGTTAAATCAAAGACGTACATATAATTTAGTTATTTTATTTTCTGTACACAAGAAATGAGATTAAAACATTCAAAAATTAACCATTATCGAAATATTGTCTTAAGTGCTGTGTGCGAACATGCATTGTTGGTAAGGACAGTAACAGTTCTTAGATCTTGTCACCGATGAATTGCGGCAAACAAATGATTGTATACTAATCGACAGTAACAGTTCTTTGATCTTGTAGAGGAATTGTTGCCACATGACTTGCTTTCAAGATAAATGTTGCGGCCATCTTTTTGGAGTCACTTCGAGAACACCATAACAGACGACTGGCGTTTATTTTCTGGCTCATACGAGTAAATCCAAGATTCATCACCACTGACAATATACACGTTTTTAGAGTTTCCAGCGTTGAAGCGATCTACAGCTTTTTGACAACAATTCACCCTGGCTGCTTTCCGTTCTTCAGTGAACTGATGCAGTATCCAACGGGAAACTAATTTTTTACACACAATTCTTTATGTAAAATTTTGGGATTTCAAAGACCTCATTTTTCAACTAACTTGTTAACTTTGACAGTTCGTTGTAGCTACAAAACTACACCTATAGCACTGTAACTATGAATTTTGGTTAAAATTGACGGTTAATTTTTAGTACTGACATTTGATTAGTGGCACCCTCTATGTACCATTATGCAAAACTAAAGGACATCCTACGTACTAGTCATCCAAAAGATCAGTGATATGAATTAAACAAACTGTTTACAAACAGTTGTGTTTTTTATTTTCTATTTATTAATACATTCCATATTATTATTTTTTAATTTAACAGAAGGCCTTTCTTTATTGATGGTGTATTAAAATTTACAATTTTCTTCTTTTTAATTTTTGAAAATAAGAAATTTCTAAAATTTTGCTGTAACAGAATGTCTAGTCGATAATCTTCGTTATTGTTATTTCAAGCATTAATGATAAAGGATAATTCAAGTCATGTATTAAAGTTAAAAAAGATATTGGTTAGGTAAAGACAGAGTTTAGATATAAGAACCTAAAGAGAAAACAAAAATTTGTTAATAATGAAAAGCGTTATAGTTTATCCTTCTTAATTCTCAATTCAAAATATCACATCACTTCAATTTTATATTAATTTTACGTTTAGTAATCTAATACAAGGGTAGCCGTTTATATTTCGGGGATAGCAAACAAAAAAAAAAATTTATTATCGAAAATAGTTTTATTGCTTTTCGAAATATTTTGCTTGAAAATCAATGCACTTTTGCATTCGTTTAAATCAATCCGAAAAGTATTGCTGCCACTGTGAAGGCGGTATTTCCAAAATATTTGTTTTGAATGCCTCAACTGCCCCTTCCGGCGTATTCTTCACGTGTGGGAACAATAAGAAATCACGGGATGATTGTTCAGGGCTGTACGGCGAATGGCTCATCAATTCAAATATTTGAAACACCACAAGTTCGTAGAACTAGTGGTGTTTCTTTATGCAACGTAAATTAAGTTTGCTAATAAGAGTCTGAATTGTAAAAAATATTCATTCTACGAATTTTATTTTGCGAGATTTCTGCACAGGAGAATATTACAATTGTATTCCAAATGTTTTTAATTATAAATTCTAATGCGAAAGAATCTTAATTAGTTTTCTGTGATTAATAATAATGACGAAGTAGCAGGAAATGTTAATTTTCATTAATTCCTCATCGTGAAACTCTTAATTATATATTTATATATAATTGTAAAGAACAAAACTTGACCAAGGGTTAAAACAATTAGATCTTTATTATGTAATTTGTGACATATTAAGAGACTAGGGAACAATGAATAGAGATTTGAATCCTGATCCAATGCAGAAAATTTTTAATTAATATTTTATAATTAGTAATGATGATCTAATAGCAGGAAATGCTCATTTTCATTAATTTCCCATTTCCAAACGCTTAATTATATATTTATATGTAATTGCAGATATCAAAACCTGACTGCGCATTAGCAACAATTAGATGCTCTCCATAATGTAATTTATGATATATTGAGAAACTCGGAACTGCTTGGTGGCTTAATTTATTAAAACAATCATCTAGAGAACAATAGATACAAATTCGAGTCTTGGTATAATGCAGAAAATTTTTAGTTAATTTTCTGTGATTAGTAATAACGATGGAACAGCAGGAATTTAATTAGTAACAAGTTAATATGGCGATACTTACCAAGATCATTACTAGCACCCTTCTTAAACAGTTGTTTAATAATAATATTCTTTATTGTACAACAGAACAAGCCATTTATAGGACAAATTCAATACAGTAAGTACAGTAAAGCCGAAAAAAATTTTAAAAAAAGCTTAATTAGATATATAAGCAAACTAAAATATACACAAGACTTAATTAATACATACAAAATTAAATATATAATTACAAAATAATGAAAGGATAGAAGCCGAAGTGGACCAACACCTGATTCAAGGGATTATTTCCCAAAAAAGGGATCAGGATCCTGTTAGCCTTCTTGCACATATGAGCTAGCGGTGCTGACAGGAGAATATTAGTCTTATCTTTCGGAATAACAAATGAGTCGTGAGATCTAGTGGTATGAGATGGTGACAGTAAACAAACCTGAGCCAACAATGATGGGACATCCACACCGCTATTACACAAGTTAATCAGGAACTTGGCACTTACAACATCCCTTCGGAAAGAAGTTAGGCCTTTCCAGTAGGCCATCATAATTTACTTCCAGCAGTGGGTATGCACCATCTAAATGATAAGATAAATACTTCAAAAGTCTTTTTTGGATTCTCTCCAGAAAGAGACACTGATAAACATAGCGAGGATACCAGACCACTGAGACATACTCCAGCTTAGTGTGAACAAATGCATGATATATAGCCTTGAGAGCATCAATATTATTGAAATGCCGATAGGAACGCACGAGAAGCCCAGAGCTCGAGGTGCCGAAGCACATACCGTAGTGACGTGGTCCGTAAACTACAATCTGGAGTCAAACATGATCCCAAGATCCGTAATCCACGACTTAAGATGGTAGTGTTTTTAACAGTATATTGTCGAATAATGGGATTATTAATCTTAGCATAAATAGCCACAGCACACTTATCAACATTAACAATCATATTATTCTGCATACACCAATCATTGATTACATCAACATTATATTGCAGAATCTGGCAGTCGCCATTAGTGAATACATTAGAGAAAATTTTTAAGTCGTCGACGTATGCTAAAGCTTTTCAAGTCAGACGTTGAAAGAGGTCATTTATGAAGACATTAAATAGCAAAGGTCCCAAAGTAGATCCCTGTGGAGCACCAGAAAACACAGTGTACACATTTGAGGAGAACCCGTTATACGAAACATCGCAACTTCTATTGCGTAAATAAGAAGCTATTAAAGTAATTATGTTTTAACACAATCCAAAGCTGACCAACTTAGAAAGTAAAAGAGAATGGCTAATTGTATCAAAAGAATTCGCGATATCAGTGTAAATGATATCAACCTGTCGCCTGTTGTCCATTCACTAATAAATCACGTTATTTCCACTAAGTTGGAGACAGTAGATCTGCCAGCAATAAAACCATGCTGCTGGAGGGAAATGAAGAGTTTCAAGCAGGTATTAAGTTTATAATGAAGTATATAACCAAATATCTTGGCACAGTTGGACAGAATACTAATTAGTCGATAGTTATGCACAGAACATCTATCACCTTTTTTAAAAATGGGAACGATCCTAGTAATTTTCCATAAACCGGGGAAAGTTGAAGTCTCTTCAATAATACATACCTTCGATATTGATGGAAAAATACCCTTTTCGACAAAATAATTAATAAGATACTATAATATGGAACTGATAAAATTTAAAGAATGCTTTAAAATAAAGAGTGATATGAAATCATGGCAAAAGACGTAGAATTTAATTTTCTTACAGCAAATATTATACTCTGTTAGAGGAGAAATAAGGAAAGAAGTGGAGCTACATTTCAGCTGTTTTGTTTATTTTATTATATAAAATTGTTAGGCAGATATTTATTTCTATAAAACTAAAACAAATTGAAAGAGATTTCAAAATGAAACAAGAAATGTTCTATTTCGCAACTTAAAAAATAATTTATGAAAACATAAAAAGTATTATTAGTCACTTCTACATGTAATTTAGTTTAAATTGATCAAGCAGTTTACGAAATGTTATTAACTAAAAACACCACCAACAATAAAATATATAACAAATCCCATTTTTCCTCATTTTTCCTAATTTATCCATTTAAAGTACGAACATCTAAACTGACATAATATGGAAAACTTAACATTTTATACCACGATCATCTGTTTAACAAAACAATTGTGTTTAAAACTTCAACCATAATTGTTTCTTTATGAGCTGTTAAATTAAACCTGCTTTTTAACCTTATAGTAGGTACAGCACGACCATCATATCCTTGGACAAAAATCTACTGCGCATCGTAGGCGTGCCGGGTGGTACACTCCGAGTCATCGGTAAGCTGTTTGTGTCCTCAGTGTGCTTATGATCGTTGCGTGGTTAAGTTGTTAAGTTACGGTTAGTCAAAGTGAGTAATTGAGGTCTTGCATTATAATTGGTTATTATTTGTTTTATTTATTATAATTAATAATGTCCAACTTAGGAGGTGGAAAAGGACTGCATTCACAAACCCGTGAAGTCGTGTTTAATGTTTTTAAGTTTTTAAAGACAATTTCAGATAACGAAACAGACATAAGAAATTGTACAAAAAGCGAATTAAAGGAATACGTAGCAAGAGCAACTGGTGTTTCAAGAGCTTCTGTCTATAATATTTTAAAAGAGGGGAACGAATATCAAGCAGAACCAGAACGAAATGAGAAAGAGAACACAGAACAACTACCAGTTTTCAAATCGCCAAAAAAGAAAAGATCGAGGAAATGTTTAGTAATGGATTCAATAGACGACATTGACCTATACCAAATAAAACATATTATTTATAATTTCCACAAGACAAATAATCAGCGGATTACTATTAAAAATTTACTACAAAAACTTAAAGAAGATATAAATTTTCCGGGCGGCCGAGAATCCTTAAGAAAAATTATAAAGAAGCTTGGTTTTAGATTCTGTGCTACACAAAACAATCGCAAGATATTACAAGAAAAACCAGATATCAGAAACATTCGTACAAATTTTTTACGAAAAATAGATGTATATCGACGGCAAAATCGTCCAACTATTTATATGGATGAATCCTATATTCATAGCGGCCATACAAAATCGAAAAGTTGGACAGACAAGTCAAGAAATGGGTTATTTTCGACAATCTCCAAGGGCCAGCGTTTAATTATGTTGCACGCTGGAGGTGAGAACCATGGATTTGTAGAAAACGCTTTGTTACTTTTTAAATCCGGAACAAAATCCGGTGATTACCATCACGAAATGAATTTCGAAAATTACCAAAAATGGCTCGTTGAAAAACTAATACCAAATTTACCAAAAAATTCAGTACTAGTTATTGACAATGCTCCATACCACAATGTTCAGATAAATCCAGCGCCTAATTCTAATGCAAACAAGCAAAAAATGTTACACTGGTTGACCGAAAAAGGTATTGCCTGTACATCTGATATGACGAAAGCCCAGTTATATATTTAATAAAATATAATAAACAACAACACTTACGATATAAAATAGACGCAATTTTGGAGGCACACGGTCATACAACTTTACGATTGCCTCCGTATCACCCTGAACTAAATCCAATCGAAATGATTTGGGCGACTGTGAAAAATTTTGTGGCATCACAAAATGTCACATTTAAATTAGAGGACGCTAAAAGGCTAGCGGAAGAAAAATTTAAAAGCATTACAGTAAATGACTGGAACAAACTTTGAACTCACGTGAAGAGAGTCGAAGATGAATATAAACAAAATGAAGTTTTTATGGATGTTCTTACGGAGTCACTAATTATAAACGTGGGTGCTGATACATCTGACAGTGATTTTGGTTTCAGCGATGATTCAGAATAACTTAGTAATCATTGCTTTGTGAATGTGTTTTATTATGTACTTTATTATGTAATTATGTAATCATTTTGAAATAAAGCTATTTGCTTCTAATTACTGGGTATTATTAAAAAATTTTGTAATTACATTATCTACCTAATCATATTAAGATTTACTTTCATAGTACATCCTCAATAGAACACTATTAAATAACACTTAGCAGCCTCATTAATTAATAATTTACATTCCATTTGGACCAGTATAACATATATTAATAAATAAAAATTTTCTAAATTCTTATTCTTGGCGTCGCGTAGTGCAAAATAAAACCGCGCCTTTCTGTTGGGAATGTACCTAATCACCGAAGCGAGCGACACACTGGCGAATGAGTACGAGTAATACCGAAAGTGTGCGCAGATTTTTCTAAGGATATGATGGTCTTGCTGTACTAGCTTACGAGGGATGCCTCGAGATACGTATTAAAAATAATCGGTATTGTACGAATGAGGGTTCATCACACGATGAAATTAAAAATATGAAATATAGTCCTAAATACTCATTGAATAATCTTAAGGGAAAAAAAATTCTCGTTTTAAAAAATGCTCGCTACTCACTCTTAAGTTATTTATATTTATTAAATATAATTTGATTACCCATTGTGTTTTGATATGTATGTCACGCTTAAGGTTCTTTTTCTATGTAATATTGTTACGCCCCTCTACACACTATTTTAGAGATTAATACTACAATGCCCGTAATTCCCATCAATAAGACTTATTCTAGGGTTGGAACTAGTTAGAAATTCGGAGAGTTAGGGAGGGTTCTCTCAATACAAGATCTTATAAATGGGCGCCACAGCATTTAAATCACTACA